>JAYEPQ010000004.1:31944352-32046852 GCA_036321105.1 Dracaena cambodiana
ATAGTTTATATACATGGATCTCTCTTTATGAAAGATAATTCTCAATAAAAGAAAATTTTGCCAACAAAACCCCCTCCAAAATTTTCAAAACTCCATGATTTTAAAAGTGTTTTGAAATACTTTGGATAATTTTGGCTGAAATACAATCTTTGCATTTTGAGAGGAAATACGACTTTGAATCAGAATTGTGAATTTTGTGCTTTTAGAAAATGCACGACTTTGCATTGGAGTCGTGGATCTCACGCTTTTACATAGAGCACGATTCTGTATTAGAGCCGCGGCTCTCACGCCTTATTCGGCATATTCGGAAGGTTACTTTTTATCCAAAAGGTTACTATTCTTCATTAATGAGGAAATCCTCACGAGATTCGAAACAGAAATCTCGTCCGTCAAATCATCTGCTATAAATATCTCAAACTCATCTTTTAAAATATCTTTTAATACTTTCTGAAAAAAATTTGAACTTCAGACTTTCTCCTAACTTTCAAAATCCTTCGTATTTGAACTTCAGACTTTCTCCTAACTTTCAAAATCCTTCGTCTTCAAACTCTTCTTATCCTCAATTTTCTTAAGAATTTTAAAAAGATGACGAAGAAAGCTTCATCTTCTGGTTTATCTGGCAGTGGTTCTCAAAATCCTTGAGCTACTTCTAGCGCCATAGTGGTTCGGTAGGAGCCTTTGGTTAGAGGTGATTTTCTCAGTTCATATTATGTTTAGAATTCATACTCTAATATTAAAAGAGCATCTTTCTTTTCACTATTTCGTTTTAACTCTTTCTTTTTTTCACATAGTGAATATCGCCTTAAACCCTTGTCCATATGATCATTACTTTGGCCATACAGGAGAATATGATGGCGAAAAATAATTTAGGCTCGGTCGAGTCTTTTTAGCTTGCGCAACATCTTATGGCCGAGAGAGGAAGAGTAGAATCTTGAACCCTACTCACTCTACATTGCTGAAATTTATGATTATTGCCCCTTTGGAAGGAAAGAAATGGAATTTACTGAAGCCTCCTTTTTTGTTCGGGGATCATATCCCAATTCCTGATGATTGCTTAGATGATGAGGTCTACAAGTGGTTTCGTCAAGTTAACGGTTGTAACCTATTTCTTCCTGACATAGAAAGATCTTATCCATTCTTATACTTCCAGTCCATTTCTATTCCCAAAACTATAGTTTGACATTTAAATAAATCGCAAGATGGTGCTTTGCTTGGTGGATTCAGTGCACAAGGTGCATTTTCTCGTTCTACTGGAAAACATTTTTATGGATTATTTCCAGAATCTTTCAAGAAAGACCTCCCTGTGGGTGAGACTCCCATGATTGCCCGAACTTACACCGTTTTGTTGATGCACAAGGAAAATTCCCAGTTCAAGATTTTCGCCTTGCTGGATGGATCTATTTTCTCCTAAAGGAAAATGGGCAATATTGGTAAATTTTTTCTTAAGAGTTTTTGAGGATCAATTGAAGTACGCAAATATTTATCGCGCTATCAGGGCAGTTCAACATGGAATTCCTCCTAGCAAATTTTATTTCTTTTCCCTGTTGGAATTGTATAATCCTGATACTTGAACTTTCTTTATACCCCGAGGTGAGTTAGAGCTTTTCCTTCATGAAATATATGAGATTTCAGGATTACCCATGGGAGATATTTCCTACAAAGAATACGTTCACACAGGAGAAGAACTCCATTTATTGAAAACTTGGAATCCCATAATTTATGACACTTACTAAGAATTGTTTTGCCACTATCATATCTATGCTCACATGTCTAACACTTGAAATGTGATGTACAAGAAATGGCTGCAGTATCTTTTTCCAAAGTTTTCAAAGAACAATCCTGACTTAACTTGTCTTTCTCCAATTTCTGAGAAAGAGGTTGAAGAGATAATTGTTCAATATGGAACAGATACGTATGTTGCTGTATCTGATGTCTTCAAGACCGGGATATCCTTTTAGAGTTTTCATTATCAGGCTTTATAACCCCTATCACATCCTGCTTTGTTGGTGGATTTCATGATGTTATGGTTGAAGAAGTGTGTAATTCCATCACAAGAAGTCATACCAATCGGAGTGGTATATCCAGTAGTCTTACTAGCATTCAGTCGTCCACTCAGTTTATTGCCAGCAATGGTTTGTGGAATTCAAAATGGATTAAGAAAATTAATTACTATATTCTGCAATGTCAACAAGGATCGTGATAATGAAGGAAAACTGATTGTCAAGATTCCAAATCTACGGGTGGAACTTCCATATACTTATTTGATGGCTTGGATAGTTCTGACTGCTCTTTATTAATGATTCCAATTGATGCTCAAGTAGATTTGAGCTCTCCAAAAGTTTAGTATTTTGTTAAATCCCATTGGAAAGGAGGTTACATGGCTACGGTCTGCAAAACACTTTGATATCATGCTAAATATGAATTATTCATGTGTTTTCCTTATCTTCCAAATGTTGACTATGGAGAAGAATTTGCAGATGTAGCTGGTGCTAATAATTTTATGACTCTGTCTCCTGGGTGTTTCTGGTGGTTAATAAATATCCATCCAGGATACTTGGTTCTCTGCTTAGGGAACTGCTGTTATATTGAACCTTATTACCCAAGTCGCTTTTCTTGACAATTTGGGTATGATCAGTTGTATATTGGAAATCCAAAAACACACATGAGTTCTACTGGGAATCTTTTAAAGGAGGCCAAAGCTTGGTTTCATTTTATCTCTGGTGGTACAAAGGCCAAGTTCAATCTTCCACTCAAGACCCCAAATTCGTCTATGAGTTTCAATTTTTGCATATTGTATTCTACTGTCCATTCCATGCCTCATAATTTCGATGCAAGCTTTACTTATTTGAGAAACATTAGAGTATGGTATGCTCAAAAGAAAGAAGTAGGTGGCACTAAAGTAGCTGGAATAAAAGAGTTTTACATTAAAGAAGTCTTATCAAGGGATGAAGACAGTACTGCAATGGCCTCAATAGATCGACCTGTATCTCCCACTATTCCAACCTCTCCTCAATCAAAATCTTCTCCTAAGAAAACCTCTTACAAACGGAAGAGATTAAGGTGCCTCAATGACTTACTAATTATTTCACAAGCTGTATTAGCTGAAGCTGGCGCAACAATATTAATGCAGCCTTCAAAACTGGTGAGGAGTAACAAGAAGATGACGATGATGCGAATTTGATTCCTCGTTCATGTAAAAAGTGTCGGAGTCAAGGACCTATTTTTTCTAGCGATTTTATTACAGAAGTTCCTTCTACTGTGCCAGTAATTAGGCTTCTTCCTATTACTGTGTCTTCTTTAGAAAGACAATTTCAATTGGTTCTAGAAGAATCTGCCGCCTCTATTCCTCCAATAATTCAAGTTATGAGTGATGATGATGATGATGATAGTGATGTCATTTGCTCTTCTACTCCTCCATTAGACATGGTAAATATAAATTTCTAATATCAGAAGAGAGAGCTAAGGTGTACAGACCTAGAGAATCCAGTTTCCAACCTCAAGGTCTATTCTAACTTGACCCATTTATATCAGAAGTTGGCACTTTTGAGGCTACTGTTTCTTTATCTTAGACCGTAGTACAGGTTATATCTACCCTAGGGATTATCTACACTGCAACTACTTCTTCTTCACTGCCATCAGTAAGTTGTGCAGAAATTGATGCACTAGAAGATGACCTGCTCTAGCATACTATTAGAGTCATTTTTGATTTTTTGGATAACTATATCAACAAGATTCTGAAAGAGAATTCTTTCTCCTCAGTTGCCAGTATTCTCAATATTTATTTGGCTGGCATAGCAAGTGTTGGTGGTAAAGAAAAAGTCAATCTTTTTAAACTTATGGTTGCCCAACTCCAGAACTATGCTGACTCTTTATTGAAGATTCGTAACGCTGATAAGTTAGAAATGGTGGAGACCACTTTCTAAAAACTGATGGAGGAGAAACTCAAGCTCCAGAAAGAAATCGAGAAAAAAGTTGATGCTTGTAAGGCCTGTGTTGATAAGAATTAATCAAACAAACAGTCTCTATGTATTCAAATAGAGAATGTTACTTCAATTATTGAAGGCCATGATCAAGCTATTGTGAGAACTCAGGAAACCATTGCTAAAACTTAGGCTTTCTTTGAAAAGATTTCTAAGGAGCGAGAGGATTCAGAGAAGAATTTTGCTGATTTGTCTATACAACTTGATAATGTAAACAAAATCCTCTCAACTGCTTGAGCTGAATTAGAGGCATTGGAATTTTAACCAGCAAGCAATACAACCGCCAATGAAGAGGAGTTATGTAGACAAGCTGTTGTTCAACTTTATGAAGCCATTCAGCTAGAAATAAGCGATGTAGAAGAAAAAATCAAGTCTCATGAATCACTGAATTGTAAATTTTTTTTCAAGGAGCTCTTGTATATTATTTTTTTTATTCTGACAATGCAAACATAGATTAATCTCATGGATGCAATCTTTCTTCTGTTTGTGTTCAAAGAACAATTTCTATTTGTCTTCACAGTGAAAATTTCATATATCAGACTTGACATTGAGCTCAAAATGCAACTTTGCATTATGATCTACAAGTTTGTATAAGAAATGCGACCCTACATTTAGATTTATGCGTCTATAGCCTCTGAGTTCAACTCTGCGAGTTTTTTTATTCCAACTCTATGAATTTGTGTATGAGTAAGACTCTGAACTTTGATTTATGATCAGTGCAACCCTGCATTAAGATCCGTGGGTTTGTAACCCTGCATTAAAATTTGTGGGCTTACATATAAGTGTAACCTTGCATTGAAATCCGTGGATTTTTAGCCCTGCGTTAAAATTCGCGGGCTTACATATAAGTGTAACCTTGCGTTAAAATCCGCAGGTTTACATATAAATATAACCCTGCATTAAAATCCGTAGGTTTGTAACCCTGCATTAAAATTCGTGGGTTTACATATATAGAATGACTTTCCATTAATTTGATTGACTTTTTGGTGCAAAGATCTAAGCACTGCATACATCCATTAATGATAGGATTTTAATTAAAAATCTCAACTAAAGATCTCATTTCTTTAGAGCGGATACCTAGGCATCCCATGCAATAATAATAATTCTTATTGAGATTTGAGTCAAAGATCTCAACCGAAGATTCTGCCTATAAAATCTCTTAGCCGAAGATTTCGATCATGAAATCCTCTATATAAAACACCCAGCCTTTCTTCCAAAAAGCTATCCTGACTTAAGAATTCTTCTCTACTTTTCTAAAGTTCCTCTCCCAAGTCAATTCTATCATGGAGTTCTGTTCTTCTTCCCTTTCCTTGATCGAGGCAACAGACTAGGGTTGGCATGTTACAAGGCCTCAAGATAATGTCGACCTATTTGTATTTGGTCTTCTGCCAGTTTGTTGGAGAAAGAATATCTCATTGAAAAGATTCTTATAACCGTAATCATTCTCCGTAACTACGGTAAGTTTTCTCATTACAAATACAAATTAGGTATTTTCTCTTATGTTTCTTAATGAGATTTTAGATCTATTACACGGTATAACCGTAGTCATTTTCCTTAATAATGACCCACACCCGTCTGATTTTCAAAATTTTCCAATTCTTTGGAGAACAAGAAAATCTCGTGTACTTTTTCATGAGAAAATTTTTTGGGTGTGTAGCATTGTTTATTTCCTGCCTAGTATCCTTTAAAGTAAGGATGGTAAATGGTTATCGGCAACCCCCAATTTCAGCAGCTCTGCAAGTTGTATACTTGGGAACATTTATTTGGTACACCCAGGTTCGAACTAATCAAGTCACTTGCAACATTGATTATAGCTGAGCAAACAAATTTGGAAGTTTTCACCCATCGGTAGGAGGTGACTACAGAAGCAAGTTTTTGTTTTTACTTATAAAGCCATCTTATTTGGGATAATAGATGTTGATGACAAAAAGAAAATTTAATGTTCTCTTAATTTAATGATTTGTACTTTATTTCCATTCATTGTATGATATCAAGGAACTCTTTGTAATATTGATTTGGTAATGAATAAAATTTTTATTTCAAGAATTTTTTTATCATTCATTCAGAAGTAACTGTTAATTTGATTAATGATTTTGATTTTGATTATCAGAGGTAACTGTTAATTTAATGAATGATTTTGATTTTGATCATCAAAGATAACTGTTAACTTGATGAACATTTTGACACTCTAGAATATTGTTCAGAGGTAATTATTAACTTGACAATTTAAAGTCATTATTCAAATGCTCAAAATGGATTTTGCTGCGAATGAATAAGTTTTTTTTTAATCAGGATAGAAGTAACTATTAACTTTCCCAATTAAGTAAAAATCTGCGCTATTTAGTGACTTATAGTATAACAGATTCTGAATTGCTATAGGTAATTTTTAACTTAGCATATTTAGAAGAAAAAAAAAGAGCGTGACTTTACCAAATTCGCACTTTTGCTAGAGGTAATTTTTAACATAGCAAATTTGGAGGAAAGAAAATTTTGTTTGTTAGAGATAATTTTTAAATTAGCAAATTTGGAGGAAAGAAATGAACACGACTTTATAAAATTCACAATTTTGTTAGAGGTAATTTTTAACTTAACAAATTTGGAGGAAAGAAAATTTTGTTTCCTAGAGGTGATTTTTAACTTAGCAAATTTGGAGGAAAGAAAATTTTGGAGGAATTTAACTAGATGTAATTTGTTTGCTAGATGTAACTTTTAGTAAATTTAGAGAAAAGAAAAATTTGTTTGCTAGATGTAACTTTTAACTTAGCAAATTTGGAGGAAAGAAAATTTTGTTTCCTAGAGGTGATTTTTAACTTAGCAAATTTGGAGGAAAGAAAATTTTGTTTGGCAGAGGTAATTTTTAACTTAGCAAATTTAGAGGAGCACGACTTTACAAAATTGGTGTTTTTTTTAACGAAATTCTGATTCCAGAATTGTGAATATCAAATATGAACAAGTTCGCATGATTTTTTTAGCCTTTCAATTGAAAGCTAACAATAATATTTCTTCATAAATTTTTCATTGATTACATCACTATTTTATCACCATTCGGTTTTGCCAAATGATATGCACCATTAGAATAGACTGTATCAATGATGAAAGGTACTTCCCACTTTGGTTGAAATTTTCTTTTGGATTTTTGATTAATTATGATTGGTTTTCTTATTGAAAGAACCAAATCTCCTTTTTGAAAGTTCTCTGTCTAACCTTTTTATTAAGGGTTTTGGAAATTCACGCTTGGTAAAATTCAATTTTTTGCTGAGCTTCCAAATGCTTATCATCAAGAACTTCTAACTCCAGATGTCTAATAAGTATCATATTTTGTATTTTTTCTCCCATATTTTATCTATTTTTTTATATAAATAATTGCTACTCGGGTATATTTAGTGTGTTTTTATAGGTAACAAAGGTTTCGCAAGGAAAAGAACAAGAAGATGCAAAATTATCAAGAATATGAGCAAAGAAAGTTAACTAAGGCGAAAACCGACACTCAAATGCAGCAATAGAAAATTCAAGAGAATTTTCATTGAAGATAAAGCTTGAACTGAAAACATTCATGTGGGAAATATTTGTAGAGCTCGGAACTATCTACGAAAAAAGTCCAAGAACAGCTTAATATGAGTTTGTATTAAAATGTTATGGCCATTTTACTGAAGCGCTGCAGAGTGAAAAATCCGATCCAATGGGCTACGGGTTTGTTGAATTTAATTTCGAATTTTTGACCCGAAAATTAGTATTTTATACCATCTAATCTCAACCATTGGTTTCTAATACCTATGAATTGGATTAAGATTATATATCTTAAGATTAGTTTATGTTGGATTAGAATCAAATCTTTTGTATTGAGTTTGAGGAGTGGGACTGTATTTGGGTTATAAATACCCCATGAATCCTTGTAAATAGAAGGGAGCTTTTTAGATGTAATTTTATATGTACTTTTTATTAATAAAATTAGGATTTTACTTAAGGGGTGATGGCTACAATACAGTGCTCCAGAGGTAAGCCATTGCTTTTAATTCTTTATTAGCTTTTTAGATAGAGTTAATTGCTTTCTATTATATATTTATTTGCTTTCTAGATTAGATTTTATTGTGTTCATGAATAAAAATAGGATTTTGCATATTATAAATATGAATATCTAATTTTCTTTAACCCTAGTATGTAGATGAGGTTTGTTTAATAGATCTAATATGGATTTATCTCATCTTCTTCCTAAAAAGAAATAAAGTTATGATTTTTCTTTAAATAAATAAAAGATAGAGCTCACAAATCATAATTCTTTGACAGATTATAATTAATTAATATTTTGATAATTTATACTTAGATGAAGTTTGGAATTCTTATTCTTTATTTATTTTTAGAATTATCAATAAAAATTTTCCTATAAATAAATTGAATTGGATAAACTCATAAATCTAATTTGTTTGATAGGTTATATTTAAGTTCTGTCTTTTGATAGCCTATACTTAGATTAGGGTTTGAAGTTTATTTATTTTCTTTTGTTTATAAGATTTTCTACTCGATATGATTTGTTTTTAAGGAAGGTATTATCTTTGATGGTCTATACTTGCACATCACTTGATAAGTCATACTTAAGGGCACTTGATTAAGATCAAATTAAAAAGAAAACCTTTTAATATGTTACTTAACTGTGCATAATTGAAAAGATAGGAAGAAAGAGATAATTCACTATTAGGCTATTATTCTAATGGATTCGAAATCTTAGGCTAATCTTTAGAACTTAGAACCAATCTTCCCTCAATTTAGAAACTCTTAGTTAATCCACTAGAACTAAAGAAATAGTAAGAATTGCATAACACCTGAGATCTCTGTAGGAAGACCTGTATAGCGCTACAACCGACACTATACGCTTACAGTTAAATTATCACATCAAGTTTTTGGCACCCTTTCCGGCGATCGACGGTGTTTTTCTTGCTTTTTCTAAAGTTTTATGGGTTAACAGTGTGTGTTGAGTGCGCAGGAAATAGAAATTGCAGATACAGGAAGACAAAAGGGATCAAAAGAGCCTCTAGACTAAGCAGAAAAAATCAGAGAGTCAAGCTCTCTGATTTAGCCGCTATTTGGCGGCGAAACCCGCCAATTAGCAGCCTATCCGGTACACTCTGAGTCTATTTTTTCTCCAGTTCTGTATTTTGGTTCCCCGATTCTAAAACAAAAAAAACAATCAATCTTTTTTTATTTCTTTTCCATCTCTCTCCCTCTCCACCTTTTTCAAAAAAATAAAAAAATAAAAAAAATATTTCAAAATCAAACTGGTTGCTATCATTGTCGTGATCCATATCATAATTACTATCAGTGTCCACAGATAGGAAGTTTGCTAGGATTAGATCATAATCAAATTCAAAACATATATAATGAACCTACGAGCGCTTCTTGTACACAAAATTACAATTATGAATGGATGAATAATTCTAATTTTGCATATAATCAAGAGCCGTATCAAGAGAGTCCTCCATCTGATCTTTTCTTTATGGACTATTCATCTTCATGTTCTACATTCAATCATGAACAAGATATTCAATTCAACATATTAGATGAAAGAGTAAAAAGATTAGAAACAAGGTATGCATGTCATGAGAATTTACCTACAACTACTTCATATCTGTCATCAAATATATATACGGATCCATCATATCCGCCATCAAATTTCACTCATAATCTCGAGATGCAATCATTTGAGAGAAATAAGGAAAATTACAATTATGAGTCTCAGGAACGAAGACGTAGAATAGAGGAAAGTATAGAAATTTTGCTAAAATCATCCTCTCAAACTGTATCTTGTATGTAAGATCTTCTCAAAACAATTTCTCAAACTAAACTTTTTGTAGATCAACCATCTAATAGTTTGAATATATCTGACTCCAACTAGCAACTACTCGAGTCATCTTTTGAAGTAGATATGATTCAAAATGTGTTAAATAATTTTGTGCATGATGAGTCTATAGTTCAACATTGTGATCAACCTATTTTAGACCATTATGAAAATAATGAAACTGGTGATAAAGAAAATATTTTATTTGGTGATTTGCCTCATGATGAGATTACTAGTGACACATTATCATCTGATTCTTTTGATGGAAATTATGAAGAAATTTGTGAAGAAGAATTTTTATCCCTTCATAATAACTTGACTGATGATAAGTTTACTAGTATGCCATTTTCTTTTGAGAATTTTGATGACAGGGTTGAAGAAAAATTGCATGACAAGCCCATAATACTTGAAGATTGGAAGGAACTACAAAAAGAAGAGATTATAGTACCTAATGATTTGAAAGGGCGATCCAAAATCGAGCTCATGATTCCGCTACATCAAAGTGAGTATGTTATTTTACATGTTGATAAAACTAAAATACTTACTTCTATGAACGATACTCGTGGGTCAAATATTGACGATAAAGGTACGATTTCCAACTTCAAAATTTTATTATTGAATAAAAAAAGAAGGGTAGAAATAAATTGAGAAAAATAAAAAACAAGATGGAGAGATTAAATGCAAAATTGACAAAAAAGCTAAGTTCATCCTTATCAAAACATAAAAGGACATACTATGAGAGTGAAAAGCGATCAAGAGGTCATAACCGGTTTAAATTTTCTAGTAAGTGTATAATATCTTATTTGTTTTACCACCCTTGGTTGTGTACGAGGGCATACATGAGTTTAGGTGTGGGGCAGTAGGTTAAGATATTTTTTTTGTGGTTTTCTAAGATTTTAGTTTTTTAGAGTTTTTATTTTTTTTTTAGATGATTTTTGGATTTCTTTATTTTAACATTTTGGGTAGTTTTTACGATAACTAACTGAAAAAAAAAATAAAAAACTGAAAAAAAAAATGAAAATAAATAAATAAAAAATTAACAACAAATTTATGTATTTTTATCAATAGATCAACCTAATTATAGATAAAGGAACAAATTTAGATTTGAAATTGGATAGAAGAGTAGATTGGATAATACACTTTGAATTTTATGAAAAAAATCAAAATCTAAAAAATAAATATCGCTAAAAGTAGTTTTGAGGCAAGTATACATCTATTTTTCACTTCACAATAGTTTATTAGGTTAAGGATAAAGATGATAACGATTGAGTAAGTTTTCTCTCTCTAAACAAAAAAGTGAGAATAAAATCGTGGGGTGCGCCTGATATTAAGGCAATAGGCTCGAGAGTGATAAAATAATAGGGTGCGCCTGGTATTAAGGCAATAGTCTCAAGAGTGAAAAAAGAGTAAGATCCAAGTAATCGGGTACTTTGTGCCTAAATAAGGGTGAATATTCGCATGAAAAGTGAAATATTCTAAAAAAAGATAAAGAAAAGAGTATGAATCGAGTAATCGGGTACGTTGCGTCTAAGAAAGCGTGAATATTCACATGAAAGGTGAAATATTCGCATGAAAGGTGAAATATTCTTAAAAAAAGAAAAAAATGTTATGAGAGATGAGATAAATCATGAGTTAGAGTTGGAGTCCAAAACCGAAATAGACTATCACACATGCATGTAGATGTATAGGAGCTAATGGATTATCTGTTAGAAAGATATGATTTAAATTTTTGATTAAAATGACAAGTGTATCTGATATGACGCTCGATTTGAAAATTGATAATCTAAATGCATTCTTGAGTTTGTATATTAGTGATTGATGAAAATATCATAAAAAAGATTTTTCTTTCTTTTGTATAAAATTTTTATTTTTCTTAATTTTTGGTTATCCTTATTTTCCTTTTCTTTATTTCTTAATCTATTTTCTTCACGAATTTTGTGGGAATATTCACTGCAAACCCTCATGAGACAACACTCGTCCACTAGGGTAACCTAGTAGTTTAAAGGCTTGTTGCACATGCTAATTGCAATCGCGATTCCTCCAAAAGTGAGTTAGGATTTTTCTTTTTCTTTTAAGCTTTAGGTTTTGCTTGAGAACTAGCAAAAAATAGGTGTGGGGGTGTGATAAGTATCATATTTTGCATTTTTCTCCCATATTTTATCTGTTTTTGTATATAAATAATTACTACTTGGGTATATTTAGTGTGTTTTTATAGGTAACAAAGGTTTCGCAAGGAAAAGAAGAAGACGATGCAAAATTATCAAGAATATGAGCAAAGAAAATTAATTAAGGCGAAAACCGACACTCAAGTGCAGCACTAGCAACTTCAAGAGTATTTCTGATGAAGATAAAGCTTGAACTGCAAATATTCATGTAGAAAATATTTGTAGAGCTCAGAATTATCTACGAAACAAGTCCAAGAACAGTTTAATCTAAGTTCGTATGAAAATGTTATGGCAATTTTACTGAAGTGCTGCAGAGTAAAAAATCCGATCCAACAGGCTACGGGTTTGTTAAACTTAATTTTAGATTTTCGACCCGAAAATTAGTATTTTATGCCATCTAATCTCAACTATTGGTTTCTAATACCTATGGATTGGATTAAGATTATATATCTTGAGATTAGTTTGTATTGGATTAGAATCATATTTTTTTGTATTGAGTTTGAGTAGGAATAGGATTGTATTTGGGTTATAAATACCCCATGAATCCTTGTAAATAGAAGGGAGCTTTTAGGTGTAATTTCATATGTACTTTTTATTAATAAAATTAAGATTTTGCTGAAGGGGTGACGGCCACAATACCGTGCTCCAGAGGTAAGGCATTGCTTTTAATTCTTTATTTGCTTTTTAGATAGAGTTAATTGCTTTCTAGTATATATTTATTCACTTTCTATATTAGATTTTATTGTGTTCATGAATAAAAATAGAATTTTGCTTATTAGAAATATGGATAGCTAATTTTGTTTAGCCCTAGGATGTAGATGAAATTTATTTAATAGATCTAATATGGATTTATCTCATTTTCTTCCTAAAAAGAAATAAAGTTATGATTTTTTCTATAAATAAATAAAAGATAGAGTTCACAAATCATAATTCTTTGATAGATTATGCTTAATTAATATTTGGTTAATCTATACTTAGATGAAGTTTGGAATTCTTATTCTTTGTTTATTTTTAGAATTATCAATAAAGATTTTCCTATAAATAAATTGAATTGGATAAACTTGTAAATCTAATTTCTTTGATAGGTTATACTTAAGTTCGGCCTTTTGATAGCCTATGCTTAGATTAGGATTTGAAGTTTATTTATTTTCTTTTGTTTATAAGATTTTCTACTCCATATGATTTGTTTTTAGGAAAGGTGTTATTTTTTATGTTCTATACTTGCACTTCACTTGATATGTCATACTTAGGGATATTTGATTAAAATCAAATTAAAAAGATTACCTTTTTAATATGTTATTTAACCGTGCATAATTAAAAAGATAGGTAGAAAGAGATAATTCACTGTTAGGCTATTATTCTAATGGATTCGAAATCTTAGGGTAATCTTTAGAATTTAGAACTTAGAACTAATCTTCCCTCAATTTAGAAACTCTTTGTTAATCCACTAGAACTAAAGAAATAGTAAGAATCGTAAAACACCTGAGATCTCTATGGGACGACCTGTGTAGTGCTACAACCGATACTGCACGCTTGCAGTTAAATTATCACATCAATGTATTTGTCGATATCTTTCTTCTTGTATCATTTTGGTTGCTATTGTGACCCTTAATGATTGAATTTGAATTTTCAAAGGTCTACTTCAAACCCATACACCAAGGAAAATGGTGTAGTTTTTGTATGAGTTTTGATAGTATAAGCCCAAAGATATTCTCTAAGCTTTTCATCCCAATCTCATTGGTTCGATGAAATGAACATTTTAAGAAGCTTCACAATAGTTTTATTGAAAGCCTCTGCTAAACTATTGGCTGCTGGATAGTATGAAGATGAAGCTATACTTTCAATTCGATACTTATTGCAAAAGTTAGAAAATGACTGACTCACAAACTAAGGTCCATTGTTATGAATGATTCTTCTAGATACTCCAAAGTGGTATATAACATGATGTTTGATGAATTTAATTACATCTGAAGATTTTACTTCAATTAAAGCAACAGTTTCAGTCCATTTTGAGAAATAATCTCTTATAACCAATATAAATCACTGGCCCCATGCTGAAGGCAGGAAGATTGATCCAATAATGTCCATTCCCCATTGTTCAAACGACCATGATGTAGCTGTTGGGTGGAGATACTTCGGAGCTTGGTGTATGAAATCCGCATGTATTTGTCAGGCTCTACATTTCTTATCATAAATGACTGCATCTGTCATTATTTTGGGCCAGTAATAACCCATTCTTTGAAGCCTATCCCAAAATTTTGGTCCTGCTTGATGTGCTCCGCAAATGCCGTTATGAGCTTCATCAAGTGCTTCTTGAGCATCTTTATTAGAAAGGCAACAAAGTAAAATCTCATCATAAGATTTTCTTTATAATATCTGTAGTTCGGCATTATAATAGAATCGAACAACTTTTTTTTGAATTGTTGCTGCTTCTTTAGGATATTCTGACAATATTGCATAAAGAACATAATCTATATAAGGAAATTTCCAATCTCTTGGTTCAAGATTAGACTCAAGAGCATATAATTCATCTGCTTCTTGTTTCTTATCAGAGTTCAGTTCCACCTCAAACTCATACTTTGGGCCAAACAATTCTTTACTTCCCACTGTTACACATTTGTTAGCGTTTTTGGGTAATGCTAAAGTAGCAGCCAAGAAAGCTAGTGCATCTGCATAATCATTCTGGTGACGTGGTACATGAGTGATGCAGAAACAATTAAAGCTATCAACCATCTTTATTTCTGACTTCATATTCTCCTCTAACTTGGTTTATAACAAGTTGGAAATCTCCATATGCTTCTAAATACTTCACCCCAGCTGTTTGGCTATTTTTAAGCCAACTATTAAGGCATTGCATTCAACAACATTATAAGAGCATGAACTTGTCAATGAGTATGTTCTAGGAATAATATGGTTATAGAGAGAAACAAAATCAACCCCCACTCCTTCTATCATCTTTCCTTGAGATCCCATTCTAGAAACACCATCAAATAAAAGTTCCCATACTTTTTCTTCAACAGCATTTACTTCAGCAGTTTCTTGTTGAATATCTTTTTTCAGAATTATATTTCCTTCACCTACTTCACTAGGGATATCTTTATACAGTTTTGAAGATGTTGGAATTGGGTGTTCAGCTAAAAAATCAGGTATAGTTTGTCCTTTAATTGATTTTTATGGAATGAAATGCATATCATATTATGAAAGTAGAATGACCCAATTAGATAATTTGGAATTTAATGACCTAGGCTTGCTCATTAATATTCTTAAATGATTAACTCTTGATATAACATGGATTGTTTGTCCTATTATAGTGTCGCATTTTCTGTATTGCAAACACAAAGCTAGACATTCTTTTCCGCTGGATTATATCGATGTTCAGCTCCAATCATCATTCTACTAATATAATAAATGACTTATTCATGCCCTAATTCATTTTTTTGCACCAATAAAGCTCCCAAGGAATGATCCATAGCTCTCACATATAACAGGAAAGGTATTTATGAGATTAGAACTATAAGAATAAGTGGTTTGGTGAGATATTCATTTATTTCTTCAAATGTTTTCTGGCATGTATCATCCCAAATTAATGATACTTTTTTCTTCATCAACCGTGTAAAAGGTTGGCATTTTTCAGATAAATTTGATATGAATCTGCGAATGTATACTAGCCTACCCTGCAATCCTCTCAATTCTTTGAGTTTTTTAGGTGGCAGCATAAGTTGGATTGCTTTAATTTTGTCTGGATCAAGATGAATTCCCTAGGAAGTAACTACAAAGCTAAAAAAATTTCCAATGGAAACTCCCAAAAAAGATTTAGTATGATTCATTTTAATCTGGTGTTTCCGCATGAGATCGAACATGGTTCTCAAATCTCATATGATCATTCTTGTTCTTGTTTTTAATTGCCTGATCATCTACATAACATTCCACTATTTTTCTTAGATGTTCTTAGAATATCATGTTCATGGCACATTAATATATAAAACCAGTATTTTTCAGACCAAATGACCTGACTGTATAACAGTATACTCCAAGCAGCATTCTAAAAGATGTATACTTCTCATTATCAGGGTACATCTTAATTTGGTTATATCCTGAATATCCATCCATAAATGACATCCTTTCAAAGCCACAAGTATTGTCAATCATGACGTCCGTAATAGGTAAGGAAAATTCATCTTTCGGGCATGCTTAATTTATATCCCTAAAATCAATACAAACCCTGATCTTTCTATTCTTTTTAGTTACAAGGACTATATTTAAGACCCAGTCTTGATGTTGTTCTTCACGAATGAAGCCGAATTCAATTAACTTTTTATGTCAGCTTCAATTGCCTCCATAATTTCAGGATGAAACCTTCGTTGTTGTTGTTTTACTGATTTTGCATCGGGTCGAATATTTAATTTATGAGCCACAACTTTTGGGTCAAATCCCGGCAAATCTTCATAATTCTAGGCAAAGACATCAATGTACTCTCGAATGAGAGAGATCATTTCTTCTTTTTCTTCCGAAGATAAATTTTCACTTATAAATATGGGTTTAGGATTGGTTTCATCATCCATATTTATTTGGATTACTTTATCTTCCGTTGGAGGTTTTCTTTGTTCAAATTGAATTTTCCACTTCATATTGATGTGTTTTGCCTATGGATCATCTTTAATTCGTGATAATTCATCCTCATTTTCTTCTTTGTCTGTAGAGACCATATTGACAAAGATTTCATGAAAAATAGCACCCATACTTACATCTGAATCCCAACATAATCATTCTGACGAATGAGTTTGTTGTCTTTTTCATATTGTATATCCGAAAGATCTTCAGGAGTGATAGCATATCTCATCTCCTTGCCAGTTTTATCGTAATAATCAGGCATCTTTCCGTTCGGTATAAAAGGTTGAAGAATTGCTCTCTTTCCTTTTTCAAAATTTAAACCCCTGTCTTTGGCTAAGTTATATCCCATTTTTCTCATTAACTTATGGGAATTTTAATCATAATGGAAGAACTCGGAATTTTTATGTTCTTCCTCAAAATCCAAATGCTTTCCTTTATTCTTGTTATTTGCTTTTCCAAATATCATAGGTTTTTGATTTTTAGTTTTAGGAGGAACTTCAAAAATAGTTTCATTTGGATCCCCATTGTCATCATTTTGTATGTAAAAGGATGATCGAATGGGTGCTTGAAATAAAACTAAAGAATATATTTTATCTAGGTGATCATTGACCTCATCAGTACTAGTACTTGAGGGTTCAGAATCAATACTAGAAGAATAAACAAACTCTATATCTTCGTTAATTATTTACTCACCATCAGAATTGGTGGTGTCATTTACATCAAGTCCTTCAAGGCTTATTACAATGGGATCTATCTCCCAGATTTCATTATCGAATTTTGAATTTTCAGATCCTGATTCATTGTCAGTTTCATTGCCACTGTCAAATACTTCTGGAGTAGGTTGTTTAGCTGCATCAAATATGTCTTCGTATAGCAATGTATCAGTAAAGTAGTTCTCTACTCCTTTAAAGTGTTGCTTTTCTACAACCAAGGTCTTCACATTCCCATCTTTATCTACATATTTTATGTATTGATGAAGTGTAGAAAGAACGATGAGCTTGATATGAGTCCATGGTCGTCCAAGTAGAAGATTATAAGACGTGTCAGTATCTATTACATAGTATGTGACCTCCAGTTTCAAGTCTTCAATCTGATATTTTAACTTTATTTTGCCAAGTGGTTTGCTACCATTAGCATTGAACCCAAAAATAGTAGTGTTTGTTGATGCCAATTTGCTCATTGGGATCCCAAGATATCGCAACATCCTTCTTGGCATAGCCTTTAGGGCGGATCCAGGATCAATTTGGATTCGGTCAATCTCTGATGACCCTATGTAACTTTTGTAATATAAAAGATGATGATGCTTATTATTTTTTACTTGCATATCTTCTGGCTAGAGGGTTATGCAAGGAATCTTTTTAGAAGTTTGATGACATACTGTACAAACTTCTTCTTGTTCAGATGTTTCTAAAATTTGAACCAAGAACACTTTAGAGTCTTGCAGAGCTTCTCTACTTTGCCTAGAGAACTTTAGGAGCTCATATAAGGTAATTCTTGTAGGAATATTGACCAATTGTGCCAATACATCAAATTTGAAATGTTTCTTAGAACTTTCTGCAGGCATTTTATCGTTGTTTTTAGGAATTTTGTCAAATTTAAGCTCCTTTGGCTTATTCTTTTCTGGAGATAACTGAGATTCTTCTACTTGATTATAATTTTTTAAGTATTCTTTGCCTGAACGAGTCCCAGAAGGATTTGGTTGATCCGTGTTAACTGCTAAAGATTCTTTTGGCTCTTCTTCTTCTAAGTCTGATATTGAGGAAATTTCTGCATCATCCTCTAGAATTGCAATAACAACATTGGAAGTAAAAAATCTTCCCTTTTGATTTCTTCATTGATGAATTTGAAATCCATTGCTTATCTTCAAGGAGATCTGGATGTACCCATATTATTTCTCCTTTTGAGATTTTAAAAAAATGTAATCCTTTCTTTTGTTGCTGATGAGGATTATAATTCACAATCCTCATTGTGTCTTCGGGAATGGGACTGAACTCCATCTTGAATAGTCGATTCTATCCATTCTGAAGATTTTCCAAATCCGACAGTTGCCATATTCGAGGTTACTTTTTCTAATCTTCTCGTAATTTGATAACCTTAACATCCACCAGAGCGTGAATCTTATCCTTAAGGATATAACAATTTTGAGTGGGATGATTAATGATCCTATGATATACACATAAATTAGGATTATTAACTCTCCCAATTTATTCAGGTCATTTGGATTCTGGTAGATTCAGTATATTCTTAGTCATGAGTAGATTGAAGATAGTATTAATATGCTCATCTTTAAAAGAATATTGCTTCTGAGAAAACTGTGGTTGTGAAGGATTCTTTGAAAAAGACTTTGCAGAATTTGGTGTATCAGTCACCATTGTCTCTTTCCCTTTGAGTTCCTTAGGCCGAGAAGACTGGTGTGATCTAGAATTATTATTCTGGATTGATTTCTCTCATTTTTCTTCTTCTTCAAACCTTTGTGTAATTTCTTCAGTTTCTTCGGCTTGTAACAAAGGATCTTTCCAAATAGAAAACTTTACAGCCCCCATTCTAGCAAGAACTTTGGTGGAGAGATTGTGTCGGCAAGTTTCTACCAATGTTTTCTCTCGCATCCCATGCGAACATCTTAGAGAATCATTTCTAAATCTTTTTATAAAATCTTGAGCTGATTCTCCTTTTCTTGCTTTGTGGCCAAGAGTATTGGCATTAAAACTTCCATATCATCTTCATAAAATCTTGTTAGAAATGTTTTT
Organism: Dracaena cambodiana; assembly: GCA_036321105.1. Classification (NCBI taxonomy): domain Eukaryota; kingdom Viridiplantae; phylum Streptophyta; class Magnoliopsida; order Asparagales; family Asparagaceae; genus Dracaena; species Dracaena cambodiana. The sequence goes on from JAYEPQ010000004.1 coordinate 31,963,686, forward strand.
TTTAATGTCATGATGGTTCCCGATTCCAACCTTCAGAACCATTCAAATTCTAGACCTGTTAAGGTACTAACAAAGACTCGTGTAATGATCGGGCATTTCTAGTTAAATGTCCCGTCTGCGACTTAAAATAGTAAATATGCTAATTTGGTGACCCCTTACCATCGAATGATTTGAGCGTCAATGATTTGTAATTCTTCGAAAATGGTATACTTTCCCATTCTATCGGATATGGTCTTATAACCCCTGGTTCTTACAAATCATTCTTATGCATGAGAGTATCAAGTTGATTTTGAAAACTTTCCATCCAAGCAGTATTTGCATTTTCTTCTTGATTCGGATCTCTTTCTTGATGATGGGAGAGTACAAAGCAATTATCTTCTTCTTCATGATGATCCTCATTATTTTCATTCTCATCCCTAGGACGAACGCAAGATGATTCTTCTGTATTCTTTCCTTTTTCATTTCTTGAATTGCGTAAATGTTTAGAAGGAGTTTCTTCTTAATCATTTCTTCTTGCTTTTTTAAAGCCTATCTCTGATTTCATTAATAGTATTTGCTATTGTTGGATGGTCTTATCCTATTCATCAATCCTCCTCATGAATTCTTCTGCAGTATTTTGCGCCATGTACATGGATACAGAGTCTTCAAAGAATGAGTCTGATGTTTGAGACTCAGTCACAGCTGAATTTACTATGTCTTCTTCATCAAAAGAGACTCCAACCATTTGTCTGTAGTCTAATGGTGCTGTTACTCCTTTCCTTAGTCGGGTGTTCTGAAAAACACCCCACATCTCATTGAACACACTCTTCAAACCTGAAGAGTGTTCAGAATCGGAGGAATCTTTTCTAGAGAATTTCGTTATTTTGTTTTTGTTTTTATTCCCGAAACTTATCATATTAGATGATACTTCGGGGTATTCAGGCTCAGAATATTCCTACTTGTTACGTCGCCTCCTTTTTTATTGTTTAGACGAAGACGTCATAAGTTGGTTGAAAACTAATTGTTTAGCAGGGGCCACCACACATTGGCAATGTAATAATACTATATTGATCAATTGCTCACAATGACAATGAGACATTCGGGATTTTTCTCTCTTTTCATTGAGAAATTTCCTGAGCTCTCTTTTATCGGAGATCATTGTTTTGCTAGTGGAGGTGTCATTGCCTCCAAATGATATCTTCGGGATGGGAGTTTCTATCTCTTTGAAAATTTCAGGAGCAAATTTTACTTTAGATATAGTAGTGGATGGATGAACTTCTGGAACACGAGCTTTAAAGGTTGGTTCTTCTTTAGAAGCACACTTTTGAAAACTACACTTTTCTGTTGGTACACAAATTTGTGGTTCATGTCTATTTGTAAAAATATGATCTTCAACATCACATTTATCTCCTGAGGCATGAGGGTGGGGCCCTCGCCTGGTTTGTGGAATGCGATTGTAAACTCCGCGTTTGTAATTATAAATAAATTTGGTGGGTGTATGATATTTTTTGTAAGAAACATGAGTAAACCCATCAGCATCTTGATTTTTCTTATTGTCATCTGGAACCACCACTTTGCTCTTTGGTCTCCATACTTGAACTGTACATCCTCGCGACTATGGTTCAACAGGATCTTATTGCTTCATGGCTCTACGGAAAGCGCGAGCCCTGCTTCTTCATAAGTTCCTTCTCATCGTACGGGTGAGAGAAACTTTGTTTTCTGAGTCATTTTCTTGGCAATCAAAAAATGGTTGTTTCCCTTGTTATTATGGGGATCCTGGTCCATCTTCACGTGGACATCCTCATGGGTCTTGGTTGGAACAAACCCTGAGTCTTGTGCTGGTAAAGGAGATAATTCTCCTTTCAGACAAGAGTGATCTGAGAAGTCTTTTGATTGAGCTCTTGTGTTCGAAACCTCTTTAGAGGCTGAGTTGTTAGAAATCTTATGATATTTCCATAAAGAATTAGGGCTTTTGGAGCCTGAAGAGAGTAATTCTTCATATTTCTCCGGATCGAATTCAATGATGAGTGATTCGACTATACTGCCAACTGGAATATTATCAGATTGAGCTACAAGCTTATCATCAGTGACGATAGGTTTTCCCAGCGGAGTCGCCAATTTTCTGTTAGTCATAGAATTGTAAATGATTCTTTATTGAGTTTTTTTAATAAAAAAATATAATTTTAATAGTTTTCTATTTACAGAAGATGAGAAAAATCTAATTCTTTGTTTGTTTAAAACTGGGCTCAAGAATAGCTATGGAGGACGATCATGCTCTCTGTTGATACTCTGTATAAAATTTTGAATTGGCAAAAATTTTAAGCTTTTGATAGCACCAACACTTAGGGAAAATAGCTTTTTTTTTACTGATCTCTCGATCTTTTTTCCACCTAAGTTTCTGCTATTTATAGAGATTTGGAGACTTTTGAGTTGATGTAGCTGTTAAACTATTGGCCTCCATAATCTAAGAATTAATTCTTTGTTTTTTGCTTTGGTGAATTTGTATTAAATTTCTAAAATTTGTAGCCGACATCTTTAATCCTCTGGGCCGTAACTGAAAAGCAAAATGCAAATCTTAAACTTTAGATTCGTGTTTCCTTTAAACCGCAATCGAAATGCGATTCTCAAATTTTAGATTCACAGTTCTTTCAGACTGCCATTGGAATGCGAATCTCAAACTTTAAATTCACAGTTTTGGTGTGATTACAACTGGAACGTGGATCTCAAATTTTAGATTTGTGGCCCCTTTGGATAATAACTGGAATGTAGATCTCAGACTTTACATTCGCGGTTCCTTCAGATTGCAACTGAAATGCGAATCCCAAACTTTAGATTCGCGACTTTGTTAGACTGCAAATTTCAAACTTTAAATTCGCAGCTTTGTTGTGATGGTATTTGCTTTTTGCTTAATATACTTGGGAGCGATGATGTGATTCTGTAGGACCCACTCTTTATTAAGTATGCGAATTTAGAGAAAAAGATTCACACTTCAATTTCATTCGCGAATCAAAGATTACATCTCATATTTTATGGAAAATAAAGTACAGCTCTATGAAGACCACGTCTTATTTGTTTTGTAGTTTATATGTATGGATCTCTCTTTATGAAAAATGATCCTCAATAAAATAAAATTCAACCAACACTATATGATTTAAATGATCATGATAGTTACATAAAGATATTAGATTATAAGTGATTTGTTAATATTGATATCTTTATAAATATCCATGTGCATATTTCTAATCAAACCTAATATGAAAAAAAGCAAAATAAATATATAATAATAAAATATAAAATATGTTTCTTTTTTTATTTTACACTTATCCTTATTCATTATTTTATTTATTTTCATGAACCCAACATTTCTTAATGTTTGTGGGTAAAATCACTAGAAACCCTAACGAGACAACACTCGCCCACGAAGCGAACTTAGGGGTTTAACGGCTTATTGCACGTGCTAAGTGTAACCGTAATTCCTACAAAAATGAGTTTGAATTTCTTTTCTTCTTTTAGTTAGGGATATTTTATTTTTTTAATTTGATAATTTTTCTAGGTACTAGCAAAACTCAAGTTGGGAGATGTGATTACGAGTGGAAAGTGTAATATTTTGTATTAGTTTTGTGCACTTGTAATTTGATTTAGACGTTTAATTTGAGAAATTAATGAATTATTATGCATATTATTTTAATTCTTTTTTAAGTATTTAATTGCTTTAATCTAGTGTTTTATAACCTTTTTAGAGGGTTTTAGATGTAAGAAAACGAAACGAGCTTGCATGCATGAGCAAAATAATTACAGCAAATTCTTTAAAAGGCAGTTACAGTGGCCTTTTAAGCAGCTGTCAACAACTCCTATATATTTTAGACTATAAATTTGACTGGAGAAGGGCTATCGAAATGGCATTTGAAGTGGTTGTTGATAGCCCAATGAACAACCAATGCAATAGTTGCAACTCCAAAAACAGATTTCATATAGATACGGCTAGAATGGGATGTGTAAAGAAGTTGTAGAGCTCTGGATTTGCTTTCCAATGATAAAAAGATCAGCTCAATCAAACTTTAAATACAAAAATTATGACTATTTTACTGAAGCGCTATGTAGCAGAATAACAACTCAATCCGAATTGTACCCATTTTTGTTTCTTACTCATATTTGGATGTCTTGTACTCGGTTTTGGATTCTAATCTTAGTCATTGAGATCTATTATTTGTGGATTTAAAAGATACGGTTGTTTGGGTTTTTCTTAGGAGTTTATGAACTATATAAATAGGAGAGGATGTTTCTCCCTATGAAAAAATATATGTATCTTTCTTCCTTTTCTTTGAATAAAAATTACTCTTTTTCAATGGTAATTGGCTAAATTTTTAGTAAAAATTGGATGAGAATTCTCTAGTTCTTCAATAATGGTTTATCTATATCTCTTATAATTTTGGTTTTTAGATTCTTATTATTATACATGGTTAATTAATTATAGTTTTGTATGTATCGAAATATTCTATCTTTTAGGGCATGATTTATGTTTTCTTTTTTAGATTCATAACATGATTCTAGATAGAGTTTATTGATTGGCTATATAAAATTATGATAATATGATCATGAAATAAAAAGATCTAATTTATTTCTTATTTCTTATATAATATTTGATTGATTATAATCATTTTATATACTTGAAATAGTTTATCTTTTGGGATATAGTTCATATTTTATTCTAATAGGGATTCAGATAATGATTCTGGATATAAATTATTGGTGGGTAAATAGGTTATGATAATTTAAACATGGATACAAAGATCAAGAAAGGAATTTCTAATATTTAGATGACCAAAGTAGAGAACTAGAGATGAATCTTATAGTTTAACCATTTTTCTTATTATTTTTTTGTACTTTTAAATAATTGTTCATTTCATTACTTTTATTCCATCTACTCATGTTTTTCAACACTAAATTGTCCCCTAGATTCGACTTCGGACTTACCGTGACTACATTACTTGTCGATCTCTTGCAATTGGAAATGAATGATTTAGATTCGATCAGCCACTACCATTTGAAATCATGTGTTGTGTAAGCAATTATGCAATTGGAGTAGTATTGGGACAACAAAGAAATAAGAAGTGCTATATGATTTACTATGCTAGCAAGACCCTAAACGATGCACAAACAATTTTATGATAACAGAGAAGGAGCTTCTAGTTGTAGTCGTTGTTCTCAATAAATTTCATTCATATATTTTGGTCTCATATATATTGTTTTTACAAATCATTCAGTGCTAAAATATCTCTAACCAAAGAAGGATTCAAAGCCACATTTAATCCGATATAAAAAGGGAGTGGAGAATGTGGTTGTCAACCACCTCTCTCATCTATCATTTGATAATGATAACTACCAATTAGGGACTCATTTCCTGATGAGCATTTATTTTATGTTATGATAACTTCATGGTACGCTGATATTATTAATTTTCTTATTACAAGTAAAATGGCAAGTCATAGAAGTAAGCAAGATAAGCGACGATTTCTATATGTGGAAAGTTACTTCTTTATGATGACCCTTACCTATTTAAGTATTGTCTGGATCAAATCATTAGGCGTTGTGTGCCCGATGATAAGATCCAGAGTATAATTACTTTCTATCACACAGAACCTTATAGGGAATATTTTTCGTCTAAAAAGACTGTGGCAAGATTCTCTAATGTGGATTTCACTGGCCCATAATATTTAGAAGTATGAACGAATACTGTAAATTTTACAAGTCATGTTATAAATTAGGAGCAGTAACTCTAAAGAATGATATGTCTTTAACACTCATTCTTACAATTGAAATATTCGATTATTGGAGTATTAACTTTATGGGACTATTTTCTATTTCTAATGGATATATCTATATCCTTGAAGTAGTTGGTTACGTCTCTAAATGGGTCGAATCCGTTGTATGTAGAATTAATGATCAACAAAATATTATCAAATTTCTCAATGAATATACACTGTCTAGATATGGGATTCCTAAAGACATAATAAGCGATGGGGGTTCATATTTCTGTAACAAAGTTTTTGGGAATTTAATGAAAAAGTACCATATCACACATAAATTTCCACACCATACCATCTGCAGTCAAATGGACAAGTTGAATTAATCAAAAGGGAATTTGAGCAAATTTTAGAGAAAACGGTTAATTCGTCTTGCAAAGATTAGTTGTTTAGACTCGTTAACGCTTTATGAGATTCTTGAATGGCATATAAGACACCCTTAGGCATGTCTCCCTATAAAATAATTTATGAAAAAACTTATCATTTACCTGTGGAGATTGAGCTAAGGCATATTTGGCAATTAAAACAATTAATTTATACTGCAATTTTGCAGGCCCATTATGAAAATTGTAAATGGATAAACTGAAAGAGTTAAGATGTGATGTGTATGACAATTCATGCATTTCTAAGGAAAAGATGAAAATATGGCATGACCAACACATTTCACGCTATATTTTTTTTATCCACTGACAAAGTGCTTTCATATGATTCACAACCTTATCTATTTTTGGAAAAATTGTGTTCACATAGACTGGACTATTAGTTGTTAAAACTATGTAACCTTATGGAGCAATTGATATTGAAAACTCTAAAAATGGTTACACATTTAAAGTGAATGGGAAACGCTTGAAACACTAAGTGGAATTTCCTAAACACATGGAGTAATCTCACAATTTAGGGGGATTCTCCAACATCTCAATGATATGAGCTTAATAAAGACAAATTGTAAATTATTGTATATTATGTACTAACGATTTTTGCTTTGTACTTGATACTTGTGAGTAGCAAAACAAGGTAATATCTAAACACACTTTTTTTTTTTTACTTGTTCTTAATAGATTTAATAGAAATATCAATTCGTTAAGGATAATGTATAATTTAAGTTTGAAGGGGATACTTATGAAATTAACTTTAGTTTTAATACTTGTGATAATTTCAACAACTTTTTTTTTAAATTTTCAAAATTTTCTAATTCTTTTTAGTTGTTTTTTTCAAAATCTTTTATAAAAAGAGGGGTCATTTCAAATTATTTTCTAACCATAGTAGGGTTACTAACTTTAGAATTAGAGACTAACAATTAGGTTTTAAAAATAACATTAGTATATAAATTAAAAAACCTATATAAAAAAAAGAATTTTTGGCTTAACAGTTTCTCAATTGATAACGACTGTTGAAGTCATTACCAAAGCGACTGTCGACAGTCGTCAACCATAGGGCAGAAATAACTCTACCAAAGAGCAGTTGTCGAACCTACTGTCAATGTAGCTGTCGACAGCGGTTGAGAGCCACCCTAAGTTATAAATAACCCTACGAGTCTTTTCTCAAATATTAAACCTTAGCCCCTCTTTTGCACTCCAAACCAAAGGAAATTTCGTCCCCTTTCAATAGCGGAACTCAACTCCGTGCAACGTTTTTTAAAACTTCATAAATCATTAGCAAGTAATTTTTCTCTCTAATTTTTCATGGATTATTTTCATAAAGAAATTAGAATTTTGCCCTAGAAATCTAGATCTACATTTTATGTGAACTAATTAGAGCAGATCGAAAATGGATATTAACTTATGAGTATAATGGGGTTAGTTTGGCTAATTTTTCAAGAATTTTTAACGAATTTCTGTGATTATTTGAAGAAATATGTTAATTTAAGGGTAAGATTAGATAAAAACCAGAACTTTTAGTATAAAAATTCACGGGTTGCTAGAATACCCAATGTAAATAAAATTCATGCTTTAAAAATAAGATTAAGATGATGTTTGATATATTTGGGGGAAATGAAAATTATAATAAAAATATAATTAACATATATAATTAACAAATTTAGAGAAATAATAATAAAGATCATACCTTTACTATTATTTGCTAAGAGATATATTTATATACTATTTTCAAGATGGGACTGAAGAAGTAAACCATTTCAAAGAGGCCAATAGCAAAACCCTCAGGTTCGTCTCCTCCTCAGAGACACAGTATCAAAAATATAGAAACTAAAATGCTAATGGAGAAGTCTGTGGACTTCCAACTCTAGCCCAAATGGGAAGTTGACTATGAAAAAAATAAATGACAATCTTGCATTCAGGGCACTAATACAAGATTCAGGTTAGGAGGAATACAAGTTGCACAAGCACGTGCCACCCTGCAATGAGATCGTGCATGAGTTTTATGCACATCTTAGCCAGCAATGGATGACCAACTTGCATATTGATAGTTATAGGTGGGGAGGTACCATTTACAAGAGAATAAATCTTACAAGCTATCTCCATCCCTAATGTACCTGAGAGAGAACCCTCATTCACTGATAGGGTCAACGAGATATTGAATGATTCCCAAAGATTTAGAGAGCTCAGCAATTATGGCTTTATTGAGAGCTTCTTCAAAGTTGGCTTTAAGGAAGGAAATGTTTTGGTGAGTCTTTTTATCAAATATAACATCATATCGTCCTCCACAACAACATAATTGTATTCGAGAGACATGGGCATATTGAACATGATCTTGGAACGTCATCTCTTTGATGTTGGCTCCATCATGCACTCCGCAGTAATCCAATGCATGGGATGAGAACATTAATGTATCCTGTATCTAACAATGACAAAATTTGTTCTAGTTCTATGGTCTTGATTTGTCATTAACTGACACAATTGCCCATCAAATGATGCCACTCCTGGAAACTACCATTAGGAGTATGAGTGCCGACAAGACCGACAGGAACAACATGGATAATAAGTGCAAGCAGAAGAAGTTGCCCCACCAGTTGGTCATGGAGAACAGGATCGTGATCAAGGAGGCTCAACAGCTCTGGCAGCCTAACCATTCGAGATTACGCCTACATGAGTCAATAACTAACATGACCTAATACTTTTAACGAAAAGCTGCAAGTCATCAAAATATAGCAGACCCGAGTCGAGCAACGTCAAGAACGCAACTTCTGCCTCCTAACCAGGATGTACTGATATATAACTAGTGAGGATGTGATTATCTCTTCTGCTGAGGATGAGATGATGAGCACGGGAAACACAGGATCCCGTCGATGTCTAAAATGTAAGTGCAAAAAGAGAAGATTAGTATCATTATTAATATCGACTATCTATGGGAGTGTACTTTCTGGAGAACTGACAAAATCAGGTGTTTTCTAACCATAAACTCTTATATTATTTCTTAATGCATTGCTTACATAGTAATATTTCTCATGTATTAAGGACACTGAATAATTTAAGTTGGGGGTGGATAAATACACTTCATTTTACTGTATCATATGTATCATAACTAATTATAAAAGACCATAAGAATCACAAAAATACAAAAAAATACAAAAATTTTCATTTTTTTGAAGTAAAGATTATGATTAGAGTATTTTACATGGTGTACTTATGAGATTAATATCTTAATATTACTAATTATATGATAATAGTTTTTACATAATCTTGATTGTGAAATTAAATCGGACAATAAAATATATGGATTCTTAAGATTCGTATGGATTATGCAATGTAAACACTCACATAATGAGTCATGAAAAAGTTGATAAAAAAAGATAAAACTTAAAAGAAAGGCCTATTTTATATATAAGAAAAAAAAAGTGAGCCTGGTATTAGGGCATGAATATTCTAGGAAAAACATAAAGAAGTGAGTCTAGTATTAAGGTATGGATCTTCTAAAATAAAAGGAGTGACCCTAGTATTAAGGTAAGGATTTTCTTAAAAAAAAAGAAAGAAAAAAAATATATAAAAAGGATTCTTATAAGTTTGATTGGAGTTTGAAACTTAACACAACTCATATACATGATCACAAAAGTGTATAGGAGAGGATAATAGAAAGTAAAAGTATATCTATGATATAATTTAAATAATCATAATAAGTACATAAAGATATTAGATTATAAGTAATTTGTTAAGATTGATGTGTTTATAAATATCCATGTGAATATCTCTTATTTAACATGATATGGAAATGAAATGAAAAGCATAAATAAATATGTATAATAATAAAGTAAAATATTTTTTATTTTATATTTATCCTTATTTTTTATTTTATTTATTTTCCTGAACCCAACATTTCTTAATATTTGTGGGTAATATTATTGGTAAGCCTCATGAGACAACACTCGTCCACTAGGAAAATTTAGGGATTTAATGGCTTGTTCCATGTGCTAACTACAATCGTGATTCCTATGAAATTGAGTAAGGATCTCTTTTTTTATTTAGAAATATTTTATTTTCTTAATTTGATAATTTTGCTAAGAGACTAACAAAACTCAAGTTGGGGGGTGTGACTACAATTGAAAAGTATAGTAATTTTAGTTTAGTTTATGCACTCGTAATTCAATTTTGGTGATTAATACAAGGAATTAATAACAATTTTTTTTTATCTATCAAACTCTCAACTTTAATATTTTTCTAGCATTTTATGGCCTTTTTGCAAGGTTCTATTCTGAAAAAAATTAGAAAATCGAAGTGTATCTCAAATATCAGTCCAAACTAGCCAAATGACAATTGGCTTCACTATTAACAGACGTTTGTTGGCTATCGATAACCAGCCACTGTTATTAAAAAATTGATTTTACCTAATAGCAGATTTTGATGTGGTTTTTGATAGGCTTAGGATAGCCATGACAGCTGAACAGATATTCGAGGATTTCTTATATAAAGAGAGTTTCATTTTAAATATAATTCTTGTTAGGGTTATTGAGATGTTATAAATATCCAGTGTAAATCAGAGTTTTGGGCATATGAGAGAAAAGAGATAATATAGAAAGTTTTTATTTTTGTTTTGAGAATTGTTTTGTATTCTTTCATAGTTATTAATAAAAGAATCACTTTTATTCACATATGAAGGGTATGATGAGTATGAACAGCTTAATCTCTTCATTGGTTCAGATAAAGTAACAATCCTAGAAATTTTAATGGTATGTGTTTATTTGCTTATCAAGCATAATTGTTTTACATAAAGTTGATATGTTTTGTTTCCTATAATCTTGTTATGATTTAAATAAATTTTTGAGTTTTTGATAATATATAGTTTGATTATATAGTCGTTACTTAGTTTTCAATATACCGTAGACTTTTTCGGCACGGTGTATACTTATACCTTTAATAATTTTTTTTATTATTTAATTTTGTACTTCAAAGATATATTTTCAATTATAGGAAGACTATGTTATCTATGGAACTGAGATAAATAGGCATAAGTATATCTAGTAAATTATTATATGGGAAAGTTAACATATCATATTAATATTTTTTTTAAAAATAATTAATAATTAATCAATCTTTAGTTTAGTAAATTAAAAATCCAGTCTTTTTTTTCTTAATCAATTTCTTTCATAAGTGTCTACTATAATAAAAAATGATCATCAAGAGAACGATCATGGATAACTATCTTTATGCTACTTGTCGATATCTTGCATTTGGGATTGTATGATTTAGATCGCTGATCACTAATTTCCCAAATTAATACTTATATGAATTTAAGCACTACACTAAGCATAATTTGTGGATGATAAAAATATTTATTCAAAGTCTAAGCATATACCATACTTAATGGGATATATAAAAAACTAAGTAATAATTAAACCACAAAAAATTAACCATAAATGTCCTAAAAATCATATTTTCATGCCCAAAAGAATAAGTAGGGAATTAAAATCAATATTATAGAAATCGATTGACTACAAAAACAATAAATTCATACCAAATTAACAATCAAGGGTCTTTCTTCTCATTCAAGACTGAAAAAAGAATTAACCACTTACACTTATCATATTTATCAAATAAGAAGATGAAAATCTTTTAATACTAACTATAACAAAGAACACGAAAACTAACAATCTTCAAAATCTCTCATAAACCTCTAAAATGATCTCTCAATTTTTCTATATATCAGATACAATGGGCTTTTATAACCTGTGCATTTAGTTACCTAAAAATAAAATTCTATCTACTTGGAAACTCTTTTTCTCTTAAAAAACCTTGAGTATCGCGTATCAGTCCATGCGTTGTTTATTGCAACTTCAACCACTCCTTTGATAGTGCTTCTTAGGTAGAATTACAGGGCAAAATTTTTAGGCCCGTTAATAGCCCTATAAGAGAACTGTCAACAGTTTCCCAACAGAACTGTTGTTAAACCTTTTATGAATATGTGCATGTTTCTCATTTCATTTTCTTGCAAGCAAAATCCTTACAAAATATTACAAAACGCTATATTAAGCTAATAAAATATTCAAGTAGAGAATTAGCTTAATATGCACAAAAAAAATCACTAACTTTTCACATTAAATCTCAAATTTGGTTATGAGTGTACAAAATAAATACGAAAATAACACACTTTTCACTTGTATCACATCCCCCAACTTGAGTTTTTCTAGTTCTTTAGCAAAATTTTCAAATTAAGAAAATGAAATATCCCTAATTAAAAGGATGAAAAGAACTCCTCACTTACTTTTGTAGGAATCACGGTTGAACTTAGTATGTGCAACAAGTCATTATAACCCTAGATTACTCTAGTAGATGAGTGTTGTCTCGTGAGGGTTTCTATCGATATTACCAACAAATATCAAGAAATGATTGTTTAAAGAAATAAATAAAATAAAAATAAAGATAAGTATAAAATAAAGAAGTGAAAAAAGAAATCTAAAAGAAGTTAATAAGAAAATAATTTTGTATTCTTTTCTTTCTATCTCAAGTTCAAATAAAATATGTCAATGGATACTTTAAAGGTTTCAATCTCAAGGTTTTCCTCCTAATCAGGTAACCTTGTAATATCACTTATTACATATGTTATAATTGAGCTTATTACATTATCAATCTAAACATATCCAACTTCAATGCATTAATATCACTTATAAAAATTAATATCACTTATGAAAAGAAAAATAATTCAATTTTTTTATTTTTATTTTTTAATTGTTTAATTTTTTTTATTTTTAATATTATAGATATACACACACACATACATATACAAACATACATACATATAGGTGTAGGTGAGCACCAGCTCACCTACAGTAATTCCATATATATATATATATATATGGAATTGCTGTAGGTGAGCCATCAGCTCAGGAAAAGTTACGTGAGCTAGCGGCAAAACTATAATGATCAAATTATTTTTCTTCAATTTTTTTTTACAATTACTATCTCTACATCCTTAACATCTTTCGGATTAAATTTCATAAATTTTGGAGTTTATTTACTCTTCCATCAAGTGCATACAAAATGTTTTATTTATTGAAAACCATTAATTTTGTGTTAATTTGATTGAGGACCAAATCAAAACTAAAACCCAAGAAATTGGGTATGAGTAAACCCTAGGGGGTCGAGATCATAATCCAAAAGAATTTTTTTAAAAAAGATTATTGGAGATAGTAGAAATAAACTGCAGCTCAGATAACTTGCGTGAGCTGTCAGCTCATTTCCATTTCTCTCTCTCTCTCTCTCTCTCTCTCTCTCTATATATATATATATATATATATATATATATATATATATATATATATATATATATATATATATATATATATATGCGTCGACACACATACACACATAAATACATAGACATATACATACATACACACATGCGTGCATGCGTGTGCAGACACACATGTTACAATTGAGCTTATTCTAAGTGTATTTATCCTACCCCCATCTTAATTCATGCGGTGTCCTCAATGTACAAGTATACTTTTTAAAGTAAAGGCACTAAGAACATATAAATTTGACAGAATGGTTAGAGTACACTTGGGTTTAGTCATTCTCATCCTCTTCCTTAGTGGTGCCTCAGTCATTGCCGCTAGCTACTTTGCCTTTACCTTTAACCTTTACTGGGGCATCTTCGACATCCGCTAGTCATTGAGTTCCCTTACTTCGCTCTTCCTCCTCGTCCAAAAGAATGGCTACTATCGAAAAAGAGTTGAGATCTATTTATGGGGAGGGCTGCAGTGGACAACCGCTTTAGATAGCTGCTTCGATAGTGCCTCTCTATTTGGATTTTCTTTGACTGTTTCAGGGGGCTATCGATAGGGGCTTCGACAGCCTCCCTCTCTTGAGGTGAACTATAAAGCCTTATTTTTCTTTTCTTTCGTTTTGTTTTAAGAATTTAACCCTAATCTATTATGATAGTTCCTAATCTAGAATACATGTTAGTACCTAAACCAATGTTAGAATCTTATTGGTGTTATTTAAAACTAACTTTATCATTGTTTTATTAATTCAAACATATTTATTAGTTTTTGTGAGTTTATTAAAAGTTAGGGAATTATTGAACCTAAAACTAACTTAACGGGGTAGTAAATTAAAAGTAAAGCTATTAATAAGTATTAAAATAAGTTATGTTAGCAATAAAACTAAACAATTAGTGAAAAAATTTGAAAATCTTTGAAAGATTTGCAAAATCTCATGTGCACAAAATCATAAGATGATAATCATAAGCACTTCCCCTAACTGAAAACACACATTGTCCCCAATGAAATATTATTTCTATAACAACACACATGAGAACAAATAAACAATTATGAGGGAAGTAAAGGATACCTTAGTATCGGCACATGATGAAATACGTCTATAAAACAAAAATTATTAGTACAAAATATTACATATATACATATAAGTGTTGTAAATTTTCACCCCAGTGAATGGTTGTGGATCCACTAAATCATGAGTTTCCACTGTATGCATAGAAAATTCAAAAAAATATTTGAGATGTTTCACATTCACACACAATGCAAAATATGTTGGTCATGTACTATTTATATCTTCTCCGTAAAGATGCATGTGTTTTCATACGCGTCGCATCTTAATTCATCAAATTCATTAAGTTGAAGTTTTTGTAGAGGGCCTATTTCATTTAAGTTCAAATTGATGGTTTTTGGCACCCAATACGCTTTATGTTCAAGTTCAACTAGGAAGTGACAAGTTTAATCATAAACTAATCTATATGAAGACCTGCCTAAGGGTATTTAAAAGCTATATGGTAAGTCCATAAAGCGTCAACCAATGGTAACGATCAATCTTGACAAGTAGGATTTACCATTTTCTATAATACTTGTTTAATTTTCCTATTAGCAAGTTCGGCTTATCCATTTAATAGGGGGAGATATGGGGTAGAGATTTTGTGTGATGTGATATTTTTTTTTATCAAGTTCTAAAAGACACTATTACAGAAATGAGATCCCCCATTGCTTGTAATTTCTATGGAAACCCTAAATCCTGACAATATGTTTTCTCTAAGAAACTTGATTACTATTTGTTGATCATTGTTTCTACAAGCTATTGCTTCCACACGTTTAGAAACATAATCAATGGTTAGGAGGATATATAGATATCCATTTGAATAAAGAAATGAACCCATTAAGTCGATGTCCCAATAATCAAATATTTCAATTATAAATATCAGTGTTAGAGTCATGTCATTCTCCAAGTTAGTGCTCCTAATTTCTGGTATGTTTTTCATCATCTTCAATATTCAACCTTGTCTGTAAACATAGTCGGCCAATAAAATCCATATTGGAGTATTTTAGCAATAGTCTTTTTAGACGAAAAGAACCCCCTACATGCCTCTGTGTGATAGAAGGCTCAAACACTTTGAATCTCATCATCAGGCATGCAACGCCTAATGATTTAATCAAAACAATACTTGAATAAGTAGGGATCATCATAATAGAATTGACATATCTTATATAAGAATTTGCATTTATCCTGAGAACGTGATTGTTATGACATCTCACCTACAACCAGAAAATTTATTATTTCTTTGGATACAAAATAGCTTCTCATCAGGTTAAGAACCCCTGGTAGATGGTTTATCATTTTCAAAGATTAGGCGAGAAAGATTGTCAGCGGTCACACTCTCTACTTTCTTTTTGTCTCAAATTTTGAGATCGAATTCTTGAAGCATCAAGATCCATCCGATAAGTCGTGGCTTGGCATCCTTTTTTGCTATAGATATTTAAGCGTTGAATGATCTTTAAAAACAATAATATGTGAGCCCAAAATATATAGACAGAAATTATCAAAAGCAAATACGATGGCTAGAGGCTCCTTCTTTATGATTGTATAGTTTAGTTGCACATCATTGAGGGTCTTGCTAGCATAGTACACTATGTAGGGCTTCTTATCCCTTCACTACCCTAGCACTGCTCCAATCATTTAATTGCTTGTGTCACATATGATTTCGAATGGTAATAACCAATCCAGAGGTTGCATTATCTGTGCTAAGGTGAGTATCTCTTCGAGTGTGACAAATGCTATCTAGAATGCATGCGTCCATCCAAACTGTACATCTTTCATAAGAATGTGAGAAAGAGATCTAGCAATATTATTAAAGTCTTTAAAAACCTTCTATATAAACCCACATATCCTAAAAAAGAATGTATATCTTTTACCACCTTGGGTATTGGTATTTTGGAGATAGACTTGACTTTTACCTTATCTACTTCCATCCCTCTAGATGAAACTAAATGTCCGAGAATAATACCCTTTTCACCATAGAATAGGACTTTTTCCAATTTAGTAGCAAATTCTTTTGTTCACAATATTCAAGTATGGCTCCTTAACGAGTCAAACAAAATTCGACAAATATGGAGAAGTCATCCATAAACCTCAAGGTAATCTTCTACCATACCATTAAAATTACTCATCATATAGCTTTGAAAGGTTATGGGTGCATTGCAAAGTTCAAATGGCATTCTTTTAAAAGCAAATGAGCCAAAGGGACATATAAAAGTACTTTTCTCCTGGTCCTATTAATAATAACCAGAATAACCATCTAGAAAATAATAAAATCATAACTCGCAACTCTTTCTAGAGCTGGTCAAAAAAAGGTAAAAGAAAATTATCCTTTCTCATTACTTGGTTTAATTTTCGATAATTAATATACATATGCCAACTCGCAGCCGTATGAGTAGCATCGTCTCTCCATCATCATTCTAAATTACAGTTACTCCACTCTTTTTGGAAGCAATTTGGGTCAGAGTCACCCACTTACTATTTGCTATTGGATAGATAATGCCCGCATCGAGAAGTATTAATACCTTAGCTTTGACCACTTCTTCATTGTAGAGTTTAGCTTATGTTGCATTTGACTAATGGGTTTGGCATCATCTTCCAAGGCAATACGATGTGCACAAATAACGGAATTCATACCTTTGGCCCACTATGTTCCAAAGCTCCCTTGTGCGTATGAAGCACAGTGATTAGTATCATATATTGTATTTTTCCTCCCATATTTTATCTATTTTTGCATATATGTAAATGCTACTCGGGTATTTTTAGTGTCTTTTTCAGGTAATTTGATTCCTACAAGGTGATGGCATGAAATCATAGCCAGATTAGGAAACAAAGCTTATAAAAGAGTTCAAAAAGAGCAAAACTACAACATTAAGATACTGAAGAGAGTCAAAGTCTAATACAGTTAAGAGAATCAAGAGAACAAAATAAGAGACTCCCGCAGGAGAAAAATCATAAGACAACTCCATAATAATGCCGCTATTTGGCGGTATTTTGCCACCAATAGGCAGCATAAAGAGGGGCCCAAAGGGTGAAAATTTTTCGAGGGCTTCGATATAATTTTGTAGCTTTTCAGATGTATCAAAATTAGGGTTTGATTTCTGAAGCCTATTAATTGGTCGTATCCTTGTATTCTAGGGTTTCATATAGTGGATTAATCATAGGAAAGTAGGATATAATTTGTACTCGGATTTTATTAAAAAAAATTAGGGTTTGATGAAGAGGTGACGACCACAATACCATGCTCCAAAGATACACCATTATTTTCAAGTCTTTATTTGCTTTTAGATAGAGTTAATTACTTTCTAATATAGATTTATTTGCTTTCTAAATTAGAATTTTTTGCTTTCATGAAGAAAAATAGGATTTTGCTTACTAGAATTATAAGGAGCTAATTTAGCTTAGCTCTAGCATGTAGATGAAACTAGAATCCATCATGTAGTTACTCTCTAATATTTTCTTCCTAAATAAAATAATAAAGATAAGATTTTTCAATGAAAAGATTAAAATATAAGAACTCGTAGTTAATACTTTGATAGTTTATACTTGAGTTAAGTTTCTTGATAGCCTATACTTAGTTAGAGTTTGGGGTTGTTAATTTTTATCTTCTTCATCAAATTATCTGATAATTTAGTTTGCTTTTATGAAAAGTTGTATCTTTGATACGTTATGCTTGCACACCACTTGATAACACATGCTTAGGACACTTGAAGTAAAGATTAAACTAAGATCAATTTTTTATGATAGAAGAGGATAATAGAAGTAAATACTTGGTTGGAAACTAGTGATTTCTAGATCTTAAGCTAATTAGAATAACTCTCAAATCTGACTTAGAATCCTTTGTTAGTCCGTTAGACAATAGAATTATTAAAAATGCAAAATACCTGAGATCTCTGTGAGACGACCTATATAGTGCTACACCGACACTGTATGCTTACAGTAAATTATCACATTAAGTTTTTGGCGCTGTTGTCAGGCATCGACGGTGTTTTTCCTGTTTTTTCTGATATTTTACGGTTAAAAATGTGTATTGAGTGTGAAAAGACCTTGAAGTTCAAATACAGGAAACAAAAAGGGACGAAAAAAGCCTTATAATTGCACTGAAAAAACTAGGGAACCAAACTCCTTGGTTTTGTCGCTAAATGCCGCTATTTAGCGACATATGCCATTGTTTGGCGGCAATTTTGTTGATTTTCTACCCCAAATTTTCTCTATAACTTTATTTTGGGTTTCTGGTTCTGTAAAAGAATAGTAAAAAAAAATCAATACTTTGTATTTTTTTTCTTTTCCATCTCTTTCGCTCTCCACCTTTTTCCAAAATTTTTTTTTTAAAACTGTTTCAAAATCAAACTGGTTGCTATCATTGTCATGATCAATATCACAATTATTATCAATGTCTATGGATAGTAAGTTTATTAGGACTAGGTCATAATCAAATTCACACCACATATAATAAATCTACGAGCGCTTCCTATACACAAAATTATAATTGTGAATGGATGAATTATTATAATCAAGAGTTGTATCAAGAGAGTCCTCAAACTGATCCGTTCTTTATGGGCTATTCATTTTCATGTTCTAAATTTAATCATGAATAAGAAATTCAATTGAACATATTAGATGAAAGATTAAAAATATTAGAAGCGAGGTATGCATGTCATGAGAATTTACCTACAACCACTTTATATCTGTCATCAAATATGTACACAGATCTATCATATCCTTCTTCAAATTTTACTCATGATCTTGAAAAGCAATCATTTGAGGAAAATAAGAAAAATTACAGTTGTGAGTTTGAGGAACGAAGACGTACAATTGAGGAAGGTATAGAAGGTTCGCTAAAATCATGCTCTCAAAATTCATCCTCTCAAACTGCATCTTGTATAGAAGATCTTCTCAAAATGATTTTTCAAATAAATTTTTTTAAGATCAACCATCTAATTGTTTGAACATATCTTACTCCAATGAGCAACTACTTCAGTCATCTTTTGATATAGATATGATTCAAAATGAGTTAAATAATTTTGTGCATGATGAGTCTATACTTCAATATTATGATCAACCTATTTTAGACCATTGTGAAAATAATTATGAAGAAACTATAAAAGAAAAAATTTTGCTTGGTAAATTGTCTCATGATGAGCTTGCTAGTGACATATTATCATTTGATTATTTTGTTGAAAATTGTGAAGAAATTTGTGAAGAATAATTTTTAACCCTTCATAATAACTTGACTAATGATAAGTCCACTAATATGGTATTTTCTTTTGAGAATTTTGATGATAGGTTTGAAAATAATTTGCATGACGAGGCCAGAACACTAGAAAATTGAATGGAACTGCAAAATGCAGAGGTTATGGTACCTAATGATTTGAAAGAGCCCTTTAAAATCGAGCTCTCCACAATATCAAGGTGAGTATCTTATTTTACATGTTGATAAAATAAAAATACTTACTGCCATTAAATATACTCGTCGGTCAAATATGGATAATAAAGGTACGATTTCCAACTTCAAAATTTTACTATTGAATAAAAGAAAGAAGAGTAGAAATAAATTAAGAAAAATCAAAAACAAGATGGAGAGATTAAATGAAAAATTTACAAAAAAAACTAAGTTCATCCATATCAAAACATAAAATGACACATTATGAGAGTGGGAAGTGATCGAGAGGTCATAACCAGTTTGAATTTTTTAGTAAGTGTATAATATTTATATAATAGTTTACTTATTTATTTTACCACCCCTTAGTTGTGTATGAGGGCATATACAAGTTCAGTTGTAGGGGAGTAGATTAGGAGATTTTTATTTTATAGGATTTTTAATTTTTATTCTATGATTTTTATTTTATTTTTAGGATTTTTATTTTATTTTTAGATTTTTTGGGATATCTTTATTTTACAGTTCGGATAGTTTTTAGGGTAACTAACTAAATAACAAAAACAATAAAAACTAAAAAAAATTATATTTTCATCAATAGATCAACCTAATTACAGATAAAGGAACAAATGTAGATTTGAAATTTGATAGGAGTGTAGATTGGACGATATACTGAGTTTTATGAAAAAGATTAAAAGCCAAAAAATAAATACCGCTAACAGTAATTTTGAGATAAGTATACATCTATTTTTCACTTCACAATAGTTTATTAGGGTAAGGATAAAGATGATAACGATTGAGTAAGTCTTCTCTCTATAAACAAAAAAGAAAAAAAAGAAAAAAATAGAGAATAAAAAAATAGGATGCACCTAGTATTAAGGCAATAGCCTCAAAAGTGATAAAAAAAATAGGGTGCGCCTGGTATTAAGGCAATAGCCACAAGAGTGAGAAAAGAGTATGATCCGAGTAATCGGGTACTTTGCGCCTAAACAAGTATGAATATTCGCATGAAAGATGAAATATTTTTAAAAAATA
The DNA here is from genome assembly GCA_036321105.1 of Dracaena cambodiana. Lineage (NCBI taxonomy): Eukaryota > Viridiplantae > Streptophyta > Magnoliopsida > Asparagales > Asparagaceae > Dracaena > Dracaena cambodiana. Next base: position 31,984,595 of record JAYEPQ010000004.1, read on the forward strand.
AAAAAGAGAAAAAAAATTGTTATGAGAGAGGAGATGAATCATGAGTTAGAATTGGAGTTCAAGACCGAAATAGACTATCACACGTACACGTAGATGTATAAGAGGAGCCAATGGATTATCTGTTAGTGCGTATTGAAAAATAGGATTTAAATTTTTGATTAAAATGATAAGTGTATCTGATATGATGCTCGATTTGAAAATTGATAATCTAAATGCGTTCTTGAGTTTGTATATTAATGAGATTAATTGATGAAAATATCATAAAAATAGATTTTTCCTTTTGTTGTGTAAATCTTTTATTTTTCATGATTTTTGATTATCCTTTGTTTTTTTTTATTCCTTAATCTATTTTCTACACGAATTTTGTGGATATATTCACTACAAATCCTCACGAGACAACAGTCATCCACTAGGATAACCTAGGGGTTTAAAGGTTTTTGCACATGCTAAGTGTAATCGCGATTCTTGCGAAAGTGAGTTAAGATTTTTCTTTTTCTTTTTTTTAGGGTTAGATTTTGCTTGAGGACTAGAAAAATATAGGTGTGGGGTGTGATTAGTATCATATATTATATTTTTTCTTCCATATTTTATCTATTTTTATATATTAATAAATGATACTCGTGTATTTTTTGTGTCTTTTTCTGGTAATCTAATTCCTACAAGGAGATAATATGAAATCAGAGCCGGATTAGAAAAAAAAAAGCCTATAAAAAAGTTCAAAGAGAGCAAAATTACAAGATTAAGATACTGAAAAGAGTCAAAGTCCAATACAGTCAGGAGAATCAAGAGAATAAGACACGAGACTCATCTACGAGAAATACCAAAAGACAACTCCTTAATAATGCCGCTATTTGGCGATATTTTGATGCCAATTGGCGGCACAAAGAGGGCCCCAAATGGTGAAATTTTTTGGGGGCTTCGATATAATTTTGTAGTTTTTCAGTTGTATCAAAATTAGGGTTTGATTTCTTAAGCCTATTTATTGCCCGTATTCTTGTGTTCTAGGATTTCATATAGTGGATTAATATTAGAGGAAGTAGGATACACTTTGTACTCGAATTTTATTAATAAAAATTAGGGTTTGCTGAAAGGGTGAAGGCCACAATACCATACTCCAGAGGTACGCATTGTTTTCAAGTCTTTATTTGCTTTTTAGATAGAGTTAATTACTTTCTAGTATAGATTTATTTACTTTCTAGATTAGATTTTTTTGCTTTCATGAATAAAATAGGATTTTGCTTACTAGAATTATAAGTAGCTAATTTAGCGTAGCTCTAGGACGTAGATGAAATTAGAATCCACCATATAGTTGCTCTCTAATATTTTCTTCCTGAATAAAATAACAAAGATAAGATTTTTCAATGAAAAGATTAAAATAAAAAAGCTCGTAAATTAATATTTTGATAGGTTATACTTGAGTTAAGTTTGTTGATAGCCTATACATAGTTAGGGTTTGGGATTGTTGATTTTTATTTTCTTCATTGAATTATCTAATGATTTAGTTTGATTTTATGAAAAGTTGTATCTTTGATGCGTTATGTTTGCACAACGCTTGATAACACATGCTTAGGACACTTGAAGTAAAAATTAAACTAAAAGATTACTTTTTTTATGATAGAAGAAGACAATAGAAGTAAATACATGGTTGGAAACTAGTGGATTTTAGATCTTAGGCTAATTAGAATAACTCTCAAATCCGACTTAGAATCCTTTGTTAGTCCATTAGACTATAGAATTAGTAAGAAATACAAAACACCTGAGATCTCCATGGGACGACCTGTATAGTGCTACATTGACACTGTACGCTTACAGTAAATTATCACATCAAGTTTTTAGCACCATTGTCAGGAATCGACGGTGTTTTCTTATTTTTTTTCTAATATTTTACGGTTAACAATGTGTATTGAGTGTGCAAAGACCTTGAAGTTCATATACAGGAAACAAAAAGGGACGAAAAAAGCCTTATAATTGCACTGAAAAAACTAGGGAACCAAACTCCCTGGTTTTGCTGCTAAATGCTGCTATTTAGCGACATTTGCCATTGTTTAGCGGCAATTTTGTTGATTTTCTCCTCCAAATTTTCTCTACAACTTTATTTTGGGTTTCTGGTTCTGCAAAAGAATACTAAAAGAATCAATATTTTGTATTTTTTTCTTTTCCATCTCTTTCCCTCTCCACCTTTTTACAAAAAAAATTTTTTTTTAAATGTTTCAAAATCAAACTGATTGCTATCATTGTCATGATCAATATCATAATTATTATCAATGTCCATGGATAGGAAGTTCGTTAGGACTAGGTTATAATCAAATTCATACTACATATAATAAATCTACGAGCGCTTCCTATATACAAAATTTTAATTGTTAATGGATGAATTATTCTAATCAAGAGTCGTATTAGTAGAGTCGTCTCTGATCCTTTCATTATGGGCTATTCGTTTTCATGTTCTAAATTTAATCATGAATAAGAAATTCAATTGTACATGTTAGATGAAAGATTAAAAAGATTAGAAGCGAGATATGCATGTCATGAGAATTTACCTTCAAACACTTTATATCTGTCAGCAAGTATATACACAGATCTATCATATCCTTCTTCAAATTTCACACATGATCTTGAAAAGCAATCATTTGAGGAAAATAAGGAAAATTACAGTTGCGAGTTTGAGGAACGAAGTACAATTGAGGAAGGTATAGAAGGTTCGCTAAAATCATGCTCTCAAAATTCATCCTCTCAAAATTCATCTTGTATAGAAGATCTTCTCAAAATGATTTCTCAAACTAAGTTTTTTTAAGATCAACCATCAAATTGTTTGAATATATCTTACTCCAATGAGTAACCACTTCAGTCATCTTTTGAAGTAGACATGATTCAAAATGAGTTAAATAATTTTGTGCATAATGAATCTATACTTCAATATTATGATCAATCTATTTTAGACCATTGTGAAAATAATTATGAAGAAGCTATAAAAGAAAAAAAATTGCTTGGTGAATTGCCGCATGATGAGCTTGCTAGTGACATATTATCATTTGATTTTTTTATGACAATTGTGAAGAATAATTTTTATCCCATCAAAATAACTTGACTAATAATAAGTCCACTAGTATGGCATTTTCTTTTGAGAATTTTGATGACAGGTTTGAAGATAATTTGCATGACGAGCCTAGAACACTAGAAAATTGAATGGAACTGCAAAATGCAGAGGTTATGGTACCTAATGATTTGAAAGAGCCCTCTAAAATTGAGCTCTCCACAATATCAAGGTGAGTATGTTATTTTACATGTTGATAAAATAAAAATACTTACTACCATTAAAGATACTCATCGGTCACATATGGATAATAAAGGTACGATTTCCAACTTTAAAATTTTACTATTGAATAAAAGAAAGGAGAGTAGAAACAAATTAAGAAAAATCAAAAATAAGATTGAGAGATTAAATGTAAAATTTACAAAAAAAAGCTAAGTTCATCCATATCAAAACATAAAAGGACATATTATGAGTGTGGGAAGTGATCAAGAGGTCATAATATTTATATAATAGTTTTCTTACTTATTTTACCACCCTTTACTTGTGTATGAGGGCATATTTAAGTTTAGGTGTGGGGGAGTAGATTAGGAGATTTTTATTTTCTAGGATTTTTAGTTTTTATTCTATGATTTTTATTTTATTTTTAGGATTTTTATTTTATTTTTAGATTTTTTGGGGTTTCTTTATTTTACACTTCAGATAGTTTTTAGGGTAACTAACTAAAAAACAAAAACAATAAAAACTAAAAAAATTATATTTTTATCAATAGATCAACTTAATTACAGATAAAGGAATAAATGTAGATTTGAAATTTGATAGGAGTGTAGATTGGACGATATACTTTGAGTTTTATGAAAAAGATTAAAAACCAAAAAATAAATACCGCTAACAGTAATTTTGAGATAAGTATACATCTATTTTTCACTTCACAATAGTTTATTAGGTTAAGAAACAAAGATGATAACGATTGAGCAAGTTATCTCTCTCTAAACAAAAAAAGAAAAAAATAGAAAAAAATAGAGAATAAAAAATAGGGTGCGCCTAGTATTAAGGCAATAGCCTCGAGAGTGATAAAAAAATAGGGTGTGTCTGGTATTAAAGCAATAGCCACAAGAGTGAGAAAAGAGTATATCCGAGTAATCGGGTACTTTGCGCCTAAGCAAGCATGAATATTTGCATGAAAGGTGAAATATTTTTAAAAAATAAAAAAATAAAAAAATAAAAAAGAGAAAAAAATTGTTATAAGAGAGGAGATGAATCATGAGTTAGAGTTGGAGTTCAAGACTGAAATAGACTATCGCACGTGCACGTAGATGTATAAGAGGAGCCAATGGATTATCTGTTAGTGGGTATTGAAAGATAGGATTTAAATTTTTGATTAAAATGATAAGTGTATCGATATGACGCTCGATTTGAAAATTGTTATTCTAAATGCGTTCTTGAGTTTGTATATTATTGAGATTAATTGATAAAAATATCATAAAAAAGATTTTTCCTTTTGTTGTCTAAATTTTTATTTTTCTTGATTTTCGATTATCCTTTGTTTTTTTCTTTATTCCTTAATCTATTTTCTTCATGAATTTTATGGATATATTCACTACAAATTCTCACGAGACAACAATCGTCCACTAGGGTAACCTAGGGGTTTAAAGGCTTGTTGCACATGCTAAGCGCAATCGCGATTCTTGCGAAAGTGAGTTAAATTTTTTCTTTTCTTTTTTAGGGTTACATTTTGCTCGAGGACTAGCAAAATATATGTGTGGGGTGTGATTAGTATCATATATTGTATTTTTTCTCCCATATTTTATCTATTTTTATATATAAATAAATGCTACTCGTGTATTTTTTGTGTTTTTTTTTCAGCTAATCTGATTCCTATAAGGAGATAATATGAAATCAGAGCCGGATTAGAAAATAAAGCCTATAAAAGAGTTTAAAGAGAGCAAAACCGCAAGATTAAGATACTTAAGAGAGTCAAAGTTCTATACAGTCAGGAGAATCAAGAGAACAAGATACGATACTCATGCAAGAGAAATATCAAAAGTCAACTCCTTAATAATGCCACTATTTGGCGGTATTTTGATGCCAATTGGCGACACAAAGAGGGGCCCAAAGGGTGAACTTTTTCGGGGGCTTCGATATAATTTTGTAGTTTTTCAGTTGTATCAAAATTAGAGTTTGATTTCTAAAGCCTATTTATTACCCGTATCCTTGTGTTCTAGGGTCTCATATAGTGGATTAATCATAGAGGAAGTAGGATATAGTTTGTACTTGAATTTTATTAATAAAAATTAGAGTTTTCTGAAAGGGTGACGGCCACAATACCATAGAGGTACGCCATTCTTTTCAAGTCTTTATTTGCTTTTTAGATAGAGTTAATTACTTTCTTGTATAGATTTATTTACTTTCTCGATTAGATTTTTTTGCTTTCATGAATAAAAATAGGATTTTACTTACTAGAATTATGAGTAGCTAATTTAGCTTAGCTCTAGGATATAGATGAAACTAGAATCCACTATGTAGTTGCTCTCTAATATTTTCTTCCTAAATAAAATAATAGATAAGATTTTTCAATGAAAAGATTAAAATATAAGAACTCGTAGATTAATACTTTGATAGGTTATACTTGAGTTAAGTTTCTTAATAGCCTATACATAGTTAGGGTTTGGGATTGTTGATTTTTATCTTCTTCATCAAATTATCTAATGATTTAGTCTGTTTTTATGAAAAGTTGAATCTTTGATGCGTTATGCTTGCACAACACTTGATAACACATGCTTAGGACACTTGAAGTAAAGATTAAACTAAAAGATCACTTTTTATGATAGAAGAAGACAATAGAAGTAAAAACATGGTTGGAAACTAGTGAATTCTAGATCCTAGGCTAATTAGAATAACTCTTAAATCTGACTTAGAATCCTTTGTTAGTCCGTTAGACTATAGAATTAGTAAGAAACATAAAATATCTGAGATCTCTATGGGATGACATGTATAGTATTATATCGACACTGTACGCTTGCAGTAAATTATCACATCACACAGTAATAAAGGCTCTTCCTGATTGTCCTCAAGATGCACTAAGATAACCACTGGAAAAGTTTTTTTAGGTCCCAAAAATGCATACTTGAAGTCCTCTGGTAGAGGTTTGATCTCAAGTATTGGGGCTTAGAAGGGACTAGTTTTTCTTTATGTGGAGATAACTCTTCGAAAACTTCATACCTAGGTATCCACCCTGCAGCACACATACGAGCATTATTCATATAATTTGCAAATTTAATGGCATCATCCAAATTGAATTTATTAAGAAACTCCGCATCAGTCACTATGACATCTCCAATGGATCCAAAATGCATACACACATGATATCATCATATTTACAAACTCCTTCAATCAAATTAATGTTTTGCACTTCTTCTGTGTCAATGCTTGGTTGCTTGCAAACATTAAGAACATTGAGTTCAAGAGTCATACTTCCAGAGATAACTTGACCACTCCACTCCTGCAATAAATTACTGCGTTAGTTATGGCAAAAATTGGACGTCCGAGGATAATCAGGATCTTAAGACAAGCTTTTTTAACAGGTGCAGTATCAATAATAATAAAATCTATTGGAAGTAAAATTATCTATTTGCACAAGTTCGTCTTCAATCACTCCTTTTAGATGTCGTACAGATCTATCCACCAATTGTAATATGATAGGTATTGGTTTTAATTCTCCAAGACGTAACTGCTTATACATGAAGTATAGTAACAAATTAACGCTGGCACTCAAATTGAGGAGAGCTTTTTCAATATTAAAGTGCCCAATTACATATGAGATTGTCGGACATCCAGGATCTTTGTACTTAAGAAGTATTTCTGAGCTAAATAAGGTACTTAACTTCAGGAATTTAGCATATGATGGCACTTGACTATGCTTGAAAAGTGTAATATTTTTAGTTTATTTTATGCAAGTGTAATCTAATTTTGTTGATTAATACAAGAAATTAATTAAAAAATTTATTAATCAAATTCCTGACTAAAATATTTTTCTAGTATTTTCTAATATTTTTACAGGGTTTTATATACACGAAAATTGAAGTATCGAAGCATATCTCAAGTATTAGTTCAAATATAGGACTGACTATCAACAGCTATGGGATAGCTGTCGACTGTAAAATACACCCGATAGTTGTTGTCGAAGCAACTATTGAAGGGAGCGGCCGCAGATTGATTTTTTGAGGATTTGTTTTAGAGAAATTATGAGTTTCCATGCAAATAGAATTTCTATTAGAGTATAGTAAAGTTATAAATAGCCATGTAATTAAGATTTTGAGAGAGATAGATGAATATTTAGAATAGAGTTTTATAGTTTTAGATTCAAGATTTAATTTTTGTACTAGTTCATAGAAATCAATAAAAGAATTCTTTTTTCTCTTTATTCATAGCTACGATGAGTATGAGTTGCAAAATTCTTGAATTGGATCAGATGGAATAATAAACCCCAAATAATTTATTGGTATGTTTTCTATACTTATTGGTTTTAATTGTTTTATGTAAAAATTAATATCTTTGATTCTCCATTATTATTGAATGAATTTAGATATTATTTTGAGTCTTTAATATTTTATTGTTTGACAATATATTTATTGCATAGTTTTTGATATATTTAGACTCTTTAGACATGGTGTATGTTTAGATTTTGAATGTTTATTTTTGTTACTCATATTGCATGCTTAGATAAAACTCAAAATTCATAGTTGGGAGAAATTATTCAAAGTATCAAAGTTTGCAACTTTATATATTTTGTGCTTAATTGAATTATTTTTTGATTGTAGGAAGACCACATGACCTATGCAACTGAGATAAAAAAGTATAAATATATCCAATAAATTATCCTATGGGGAGTTATATCCATCTGATTAACAGTTTTAGTTAAAGTAAATTTCCATCTTCAATTTTAGTTTTTAGTTAATAAAAATCCAATCTTTACTTTTATTTTTAGGATCATAATTTATTTCTAGTGTCACACAGTTACAAAAGAATTCTCGAGAGAACGATATTGGGTTATTGCCCTTTTACTACTTACCGATCTCTTGCACTTGCGAGTATATAATTTTGATTGTAGTCAAGTTTTTGGCATTAGTGCTGGGAATCATACTATTGTATTACACTTTAGAATAGATTACGGTTCTTATGTCATTAATTTTTGCTATTCTAAATTTGCATAACCAGTTAGAGGATAACTTCAAATGGTGGACTAATTTGATCGTACTCAAATTTACAAACACTTCCAATCCATTAAACACTTCACGATATGCACTAATAATAATAATAATAAAGACATAAATAATAATAAAATTGGAGATGATAATACTAATGATAACTATAGCCATCATGGAGGCAATGGGAAGACTTTACGTGATTATCTACAACCCGATAGGATAACCCAAACTTCATGCATCGCTTTTTCTTTGAATGTGGGACACATCGAGATTAGATCAGTAGTCCAACTTTTTCCTAAAATCTATAGGATGGATTCAGAGAGCTTATATTTACACCTTTGAGAATTCAAAAAATTTTGCTCTACAATTTAGCTTCAAAATATTATTGTGGAGCAACTTAAACTTAACCTCTTTCCATTCTCCCTAAAAGATAAAGCGAAGACATAGCTATATTCTTTACGTTCCAATTCAATTGGAAAATGGGATGAGATACAAACAGAACTCTTAAAGAAATTTTTTCCTTCACATTGAACAAATTATATGCAAAAGCAAATTCTCCACTTTTGACAGAAAGAAAATAACCCGTTGTTTGAGTGTTAGGATAGATTTAAAAATTTGTTTCTCTCATGCCCATATCACGGTTTTGAGATATGGAGAACTATGAGTACCATCTATCAAGGGTTAAATACTATAACCAAGCAATTTTTTGAAGCTATATGCAATGGTGAATTCTTAAATAAAGATACTGAAGAAGTATGGGACTATTTTGATTCATTTGTCGACAATTCACAAGCCTGGAAAACTGAGAATAGCTCGGATAGACACCAATTAAAGGATAAATCTCATAATAGAGGCAGACTTCTTAATTTAGAGGAACCGAAGATATAATCGATATTTAATTTCCATTACTAAGAAATTTAAAGATTTGCTTGTAAAGAAAACTAAAACAATTAAAGCAATAAAAAAAGTTTCGGAAGTTTATGATATTTGTGAATTGCAAGTACACGTAGCTTGTGAATGTCCAACACTTCCTATTTTTAAGAAGTATTAAATAAACAAGTTAATGCCTTAAACACTGCTCCTCAACTAGCAAACAACCCATATTCTCATACATATAATCCTAGTTGGATGAATCATTCAAATTTTTAATAGAAGTAAAATCCTCAATAACAATTTAATAATCAAAATAAACCATCCACTAATCCATCTTAACAATACGTCCAACCTACTGATTAACCTTTGGTGTACCAACCCCAACCGAAGAGAAATTTTGAGAACAATTTCTTGCAGATACAACAAAGAATATATCAGATAATCCAAGCACAACAACAGTTTATTCAGTCACAGTAAAAAATCAATAGTCAGAATGCATCAACCTTCAGCGATATCCACACACAGATAAACCACCTCAATTCTGTGTTGCAAACAAAGAAAAAAGGTATGCTACCACCTCAACTAGAGGCCAGTACTTCAGGTAAAGTCAAAAGTATAAATACTATTAGTTCTTTCATTAATAATAACATATCAGAAATAACTATTGCAATAAATTTGAGAAATGGTAAAGTACTTGATGAGGTAGTTTTAAAAAAAAAACACCAAGGAGAAATAGGGCAATGATTCAGCACAATAATCTGAAAAAGATAATTCTAAAGAATCCATTTCTACTGACTATAAACCACCTATACAGCTTCCTCAAAGATTAAAGTCTTAGAATATTAATACATCTTATGCTGATATTTTGGAGATTTTCAAATAGATACAGATCACTATACCTCTGCTGGAAGCAATTAAACAAGTCCCCTCATATGCTAAATTCTTGAAGGACTTGTGCAACATCAAAAGACGTCACAACATATAGAAGAAAGCATTTCTCATAGAGCAGGTAAGTGCATTATTCCATTCTAGAATGCCTCTTGAATACAAGAATCATGGATGTACTATTAATTCTTATGTGATAGATCAACATAATATAGAAAAAGCTATGTTAGATTTGGGGGCTAGTATAAATCTTTTACCATTTTTGGCTTATAAGCACCTAGGTCCAGGAGAATTTAAACCTACACCGATCACACTACAGTTAACTGATAGGTCGAAAAAGCTTCCTAAGGGCATTGTAGAAGATATTCTAGTGCAGATCGAGAACTTTTATTTTCCTGTAAGTTTTATAGTTTTCGATACTGGACTTCTAAAGATTCACATCTTCATATTCCAATTAACTTCGGACGTCCATTCTTAGCTACGGCTATTACAATTATAAATTGCAAGAATGGAGTAGTAAGATTTTTATTTGTAAATATGACTCTTGAACTTAATTTTTTTAATGTTTACAAACAACTGAATATAAATAATAATGAATTGTAAGATATTAATTATATTGAACAAATTCATGACGAAAGAGATATCATATCATTATGCATGTTTGATCCTTTGGAGATGACATTAACAATGAACAATAACTTCCTTGAATATCTCAAATCTAAGCATATCACTGAAATTAGAAAAAATTTAAATGATGCTCAATGTTCGAATATCACGGGATATATCCTAACAGAGAAAGTGTATGAAGAATTACCTCAAATTACGAAGAAACTGATATCATCTGACATCCAAGCACCGATACTTGAGTTAAAATCGCTACTTAAAAATCTCAAGTATGTATTTTTGGGACCTATGAAAACTTTTTCAATGGTCATCTCAGTGCATATAGATGAGAGTCAGGAAAAGCGCCAACTAACGACACTATGAAAGTACAAAGGAGCTCTTGGGTGGAATATGGCGGACATCAAAGGTATGGATTCCCTTATTTATACATATTGCATTACTTTGGAAGATGGAGCCAAGCCTATTAAGCAAATGCAATGAAAGCATAACCCTTCCATCAAGGAAGTGGTTAAGCCGAAGTGTTGAAACAACTTGACGTTGGCATCATCATCCAATTGCGGATAGAAAGTGGGTGAGTCCAACCCAAGTTGTTCTAAAAAAGAGTGGGGTAATAGTAATTAAAAATAAGAATAGAGAGATGATATATACTCGTACTACTATGAGTTGCTGTATGCGCATCGATTATTGAAAGCTAAATCAAGTAACACATAAAAATCACTTCCCATTATTTCTTGACCAAATACTTGAAAGAGTTACTATGCATAAATTTTTATTATTTTCTTTATGGTTATTTTGGCTATTATAAAATTGAAAATTCTTTAGAGGATCAGGAAAAAATAACTTTTACCTATTCTTTTGTTACTTTTGCTTTTATAAGAATACCATTTGGATTATGTGCAATGCAAGTGATTATGCAATTGGAGTTGTATTAGGGCAATAAAGAGATAAAAAGCCCTACATGGTCTACTATGGTAGCAAGACTCTCAATGACGCTCAAATGAATTACATCACAATAGAGAATGATCTTCTAGCTATAGTTTTTGCTCCTGATAAATTTCGTTCATATATGTTAGGCTCACATGTAGTTGTTTTTACAGATCATTCAATGCTAAAATATCTTTTGTCGAAGAAAGATGCAAGTCATGATAAATCTGATATTGCTGCTCCAAAAGTTTGATCTTGAAATCAAAGACAAAAAGGGAGTAGAGAATATAATTGCAGACCACCTCTGTCAACTAACTTTTGAAAATGATAAGTTACTAATTAGGGACTCATTACCTGATGAGGAGTTATTTTCAATCCAAACAACTCTTTGGTATGCTAACATTATTAATTTTCTTGTAGTAGGTGAAATGCTGAATCACTAGAGTGCGCAAGACAAACAATAATTTTTATACGAGATACGCCGATTCTTTTTCGACGACCATTACTTATTTAAATATTACTCAGATTAAATTATTAAGCACTATTTGCCTGATGAGATTTAAAGCATAATTGCCTTCTGTCATACAAAAGCATGTAGGGGCTATTTTTGGTGTAAAAAAATGGTAACCAAATATTTCAATGTGGTTTCTAATGGCTTACTATGTTCAGAGATGCATATGAATTTTGCAAACGATGCGAGTCATGTCAGAAACTAGGAGTATTAATCAGAAAGAATGATATGCCTTTAATATCCAGACTTACAATGGAGATATTGACTGTGATCTAAAGCTTACACTCCAAAGTGTAAGAGATCGACAAGCAGTATAAGGATAATAATCCAAAATCGTTCTCTCGAGATTCGTTTGTTAATTGTGTGACACTAGAATAAATTACGGTACTAAAATAAAGGTAAAGGTTGTTTTTTCATTAACTTAACTAAAATTAAATATGAAAAATTAACTTATATTAAAATTGTTGGTCAGATAGATGTAACTCTCTCATTGGATAATTTACTAGATATTTTCATATTTTTTATCTTAGTTGCATAGATCACATGATGTTCCTACAACAGGAATATTATTCAATTAAGCACAAAATATATAAAGTTGTGAACTTTAATATTTCGACTAATTTCTCCAAGTTAATCCTATATGAATTTTGAGTTTTGATATGAATAATAAAAATAAATATTCAAAGTCTAAACATACATCATACCTAAAGAGTCCACGGTAGATCAAAAACTAAACAATGAATATATCGTCAAATTATAAAGTATCAAAAACTCAAAATCATATTTAATCCTTTCAAAGATAGTAGAGAATTAAAGTTATCAATTTCACATAAAATAATTAAAATCCATAAGCATATAAGAATACATACCAGTAAATCACTTAGGATTTATTATTCTATCTAATCTTACTCAAGAACATACTCATCATAGCCATGAATAAACAGAAAAAAATTCATTTATTGATTTCTATGAATAAGTACAAAACCTAAATCTTGAATCTAAACCTAAATCTTGAATTTAAAACTCTATATCATTCTCTCTTAAGTGGTGCTAAGCATTACGAAACTTGAGATTTATTGGCTATTTATACCCTTACAAAATCCTATTAGAAATTCTATTTACAAGAAAACTCTTAATTTTCCTAAAAAAATCCCCCGAAATTAAGTCTGTGCCGCTCCCTTTGACGGACCTATCAACGGCTACTCTCGGGCATGATTCCCAAGTGATGGCTGTGGACGGTAAGGCTCTGGCTATCAATAGTTATTCCTAGAAATGCACAGTTCTGAATTGATGTTTGTGATACGCTTCGATACTTTGATTTCCTTACATATAAAATCCTACAAAAATATTAAAAATACTAGAAAAATATCATAGCTAGGAATTTGATTAATAAAATTAATTTTTCATTAATTTTTTGTATTAATCAATAAAATTAGATTACGATTGCACAAAATAAACTAAAAATATTATACTTTTCAAGCGTAATCAGATATTCGATTATTGGAGCATTGACTTCATGAGAACGTTTCCTATTTCTTATGGATATACTTATATTCTCGTATCGGTCGATTATGTCTCTAAATGGGTAGAACCTGTAGCATGTAGAAACAATGATAAACAAACTATTATTAAATTTTTAAAGGAACATATTTTGTCCTAATTTGGAGTTGCTAAAATCATAATAAGCAATGGGGTTTTTTTTTATTTCTATAATAAAGCATTTAAAAATTTAATAAGGAAGTATCATATCATGTACAAGATTTCTATGCCTTATCACCCATAGTCAAATGAATACGTCAAACTAGCCAATAGGGAAATCAAGCAAATACTAGAGAAAAATGGTTAACCTGTCCTCAAAGATCGGTCATTTAAACTAACCCATACTTTATGGGCTTACCGTGCAATATATATAATACCCTTAGACATGCCTCCATATAAAATAGAAAATGGAAAAGTATGATATTTGCTTCTAGAGATAGAGCATAAGTCATGTTGGGCAATCAAATTAGTAAATCTCGATCTCAATTTATCTAGCTCATTATGAAAGCTACAAATAAACCAATTGGAAGAGATAAGATGTGATGCATATGACAATTCACGCATTTCATAGGAGAAAATGAGAATATGGTATGATCACCATATCACAAGCCGTGTTTTTCATCCTTCTGATGAAATGCTCTTATATGATTCATACTTTCATCTATTTCTAGAAAAATTATATTCACGATGGACATGATCGTTCATTGTTAAAACTGTGCATCCATATGGCGCAATCGATATTGAAAATCCAAATAATGGTCATATGTTCAAGGTAAATGGAAAATGAGTAAAGCACTACTTGAAATTTTCAAAACACTTAGTGGAATCTCATGATCTAGTGAATCCTCCAACAACTCATTGATACAAGTTAAATAGAGACATAATTTATATTATTATATATTATATACTAACAATTTTATTTTGTAGTTGTTACGTCATGAGTACTGAACCAAGGTAATTTCTAAGCTCTCACTCTCTTAAATTTTATTTGTTCTTGATTAGTTAAATAGATATATCAATTTATTGAGGACAATATGCATTTAAAAATGATAAACTACCAATTAGAGACTCATTCCCTGATGAGCAACTATTTTCAAATCACAATAACTTCTTAGTATGCTGACATAATTAATTTTCTTATTGTAGGTAAAATGCCAAATCATTCGAGTGCACAAGACAAACGATGATTTATAAATGAGGTATGCCAACTCTTTTCCGATGTTCCTTACTTATTTAAATATTGCTCAGATCAAATCATCAGGTATTGTGTGCCTGATGATGAGATTCAAAGCATAATTGTTTTCGATCATATAGAAGCACATGGGGGACACTTTTCATCTAAAAGGACGGTAGCCAAAACACTTTAATGTGGTTTTTATTGGCCTACTATGTTTAGAAATGCATATGAATTTTGTAAAAGATGTGAGTCATGTCATAAATTAGGAGCATTAATCAGGAAGAGTAATATGCCTCTAACACCCATACTTACAATTGAGATATTTGATTATTGGGGCATTGACTTCATGGGACGATTTCCTATTTCTAACGGATATGCTTATATCCTCGTGTTAGTCAATAATGTATCTAAATGGGTAGAAGTTACAGCATGTTAAAACAATAATCAATAGACTGTTATTAAATTTCTAAAGGAGCATATATTGTCTAGATTCGGAATACCTAAAGTCATAATAAGTGACAGGGCTCTCATTTTTGAAATAAAGCCTTTGAAAATTTAATGAAGAAATATCACATCATGCACAAGATTTCTACACCTTATCACCCACAGTCAAATGAACAAGTTAAGCTAACTAATCAGGAAATTAAGCAAATACTTGAGAAAATGGTTAATCCGTCTGGCAAACATTGATCATTTAGACTGGCTGATGCTTTATGGGATTACCGTACAACATATAAAACATCCTTAAACTTGTCTCCATATAAAATAGTCTAAGCGAAAGCTTGTTGATGCAGGACAGAAGCAAAATTAGAGTTAGGGTTTGAGAAGTAGGATTTTTGAGGATTTGGTGAAGAATAGAGAAGAACTTACAGAGTTCAAGAATCCACGCAGGCGAATCACACCCACTCTCCATGAATCAACGAGGAAAGATTTTAATTCTAGCGAAATCCATGCAAGAAATTTTGAAAAATTTTCAAATATTATTTATCAATTCAAATACTTTATACAAAGCGTATATATATAGGAAAATCCTAACAAACAATATCCTAATAGAATTTGAAATCCTAATCAAATATCCTAATCAAATAAAAAATCCAAACAGATATTCTAATAGGATCCAAAATCCTAACAAAATCCTAATAAAATCAAATTTAATCTCTATCAAATCAAATCTGATATCCACCAATTCTCCTTGGTTTTAAAACATTCATCACCAATGAATGCGGAGATAAAAATTGTTAAGCATATCTGGGTTGAACATATCAACATCCATGAAGCATTCCAATTAGACCATGGTGGTGGTCGACGAACTGTAACTCATACATCATATCTAAACTAAGGTGGTGGAAGAAAAACCATGGTGGTGGTCGACGAACTGTAACTCATACATCATATCTAAACCAAGGTGGTGGAAGAAAAACTGGCTTATTTAGTGAACTTACATCAAACAATGGTAGATCTAGAAAACACTTGCAATGGTAGTAGTCGAATAAGAATCCCAAAAGATAGCCAGGCCATATGTAGTAGAAGCAATTTTCATCGAAACTCCATAGAAATCTAAATGTGCAACGTGTAACTTCTTCACAATTTCTGGAAGGAACGTCTCAGGGGGAACCAAAATTTCACTTCATTATTAAATACAAATTCCTACAAAATATTATGTCGATATACAATAAATTTATACTCATCATTGCAAAATACTATGTGTCTAGAGATCTCATCATGCATAACAGTCATAATAGGCAAATGCAATATAACAGACTCAAATGTTACTACTACTAAAAGGAGATATGCTGGTTTCCTAGAATGACATACATCAATCACCACAAATGATAAACACTCATTTGAAACATGGTAAAATTAAGAAGGAAACTCAAAAGACTCATTGGTAGATGCAATATTAGAAGTAACCTGTCAAGACATAGGAAGGATACTTAAAGACTTACTGGTAGCAATATTAGTATCAACTATTTCTTGCTCAGTCTCTTCCTATACAGTTGACTCTAAAATTAAACACCTAATATTATATGGGAGCGCACTAGACTCTACTAAAATATTCTGAGCATCAGTAGTATTCGCAGTAGGAATATGAATCTCGGTTGGTGCATGTGCATTAGACTCTTGTGACTCATTAACAATATCATCATTAACCATAGAAGGAATGGTGGTATTAGCAATTAGAATAGATGTACTATATTCTAATTGTGGTTCAACAACAACATTAGTACTTTTTTAGACACATGAATCTCAATAACTTCCGAATTGTCAACGTGATTAGTAGGCATGATATCCATGTGTTTACTCTTGACTAGGCACTTATAGACATAACGCCAAAATATACAACACTTAGAACACTTGATCATCTCGTACATTGAGAAATAGAGTGTCTATATTTGTCATATTTAGGACACTGTGTTCTAACATTTAGAGTGAATCTAGTTTTCAATTTATCGAAAAGACGATTTGTATAATACGTAGGAAGATACTCCTCTATAAGAATATTTTTTATCTCTTCCCACGAATTTATAGAATTTCTATAACGTTCCTCATATTTTATCTCTACTGAAATCCAAAAATCTTTTACTTGTGCCACTAATCATCTCCTAGCAAATTGAAATTTATGTCTGCTAGACATCTCATAACAATCAAACTAGCATTCTATATTCACTAACCAATCAATAAAGTCATAAGTAAAAAAAAAACTATCAAATACGGGATCTTTATACCAAAATTTTACATCTAATATCTCTCTAGCAGTACGCAAATTATAGATATAATTAGGCCTCTTTAACTCTAGATGACGATTAGATCATGTCATAAAGTGTAACATATTTATAATCTAGAATGGATCATACAATGTTAATCAACCAAATATGCAAATAATTATGGAATCAGTAGAGAGAAGCAATTAACCATTATGTTAACAAATTATTGCAATTCACTAATATTTGTAAAGATTTAGTAATTAAAACTTCACTTCAAGTTAGGTATCACCTGAGTAGTTCACGCCCAAATGTAGGATTGTATACAGTTCTCCAAAAGATTACTCACAATTGAGCTCTGATAATTATATATGGAAACTCTAGAACAGTTGTAATAAGTGTCAGGTGTGACTAGAAGAATATTGCTTCGAAAACCGCTTGAATTGGACTCTGAACGGGCTTCAAATCACCACTTTTCCCCTTAATGGGTTTGCACTATAAATGGGTCTACACTGTTACTAGATCTGATCCACTTTTCGTTAAATTGAACCTTAAATGGATTGGATCTGGAGCTGTGGGTCGGATTGAATTAAATTAAATCCAACAAACTTCTCTTCTTTTGGATACGGGTTTAGTTAATTGGAACCAAATCAAACCTAATTACTAAACCAAACCCAAATCAATTTTCCTTCTTCTAGTTTCAAGTTTCAGCACCCAATCTCAATGAAAGAAGCAAATGCCTTGATGGAGGAGTGGCTGTGGATTGTTGATGGAGGAGTGGAACTAAGGGCGGTGTTGCTGTGGAGTTCAAGAAGAATACTGAGGGTTGGTCTCGTGGGGCTGGGCGCTAGTGGTTGACGAAGAGATGGCTGTGGCGGAGATGGCTGCAGCGGCGCTGTTGTAGAGGGAAGAGGCAGGAGAAGGTGAGGTCGAGGCAGAGCTTGAGTTGCTATGAGGGGGTTGCTGGAGATGAGGACGACGGTGAGAACCAGTGAGGAAGGAAGAGGAAGCCTTACGGTGCCTTGATGGAGATGGAGGAGGATGGGGAAGTCGGACTTGCTATGGTTGTGTAGGAGGAAGAGCTGTTGTTGTTGGAGGTGGAGGTTGGGGAAGAGATGAGAAGGAGCTGACGAAGAGAGGAGGCGGAGGAAGAAGAAGAGGGATGGTGTTGTTGTTGATGGGGCTACTGTTATTGTAATTTTGGAGTGGATTGAGGGGAGATTGTGTGATGTAGAACAGAGGAAGAAGAAGAAGAAAGGGAGCGGAATTCATGGCTTTTTTTTAAAGTGGTGGTGGAGGTGAAGAAGAAAGAAAGGGAAGATGGGTGATGAGGATTTCTGGCTCTTTTTTTTCTCTAACTAATTTTCACATCTATAACTCTCTCCTCTTTTTTTTTCCACTCTCTACACAGATCTCTTGATCAATTTTTTTCTTTTTTTTATTTTCAGATCTGCCTCTCTCTCTCTCTCTCTTTTCTTCTTTTTTTAGATCTGATCTACTCTCAATTTTTTTCTTTGTAAACAAAATTAAAAAAGAAAACTAAAAATAAAATAAGAGATGATGAAGGTGGGAGGAAGAAGGTGGTGATGGAGACGAAAATTTAGGCTCTGATATCAAGTTTGATGCAGGACGAAAGCAAAATTAGGGTTAGGGTTTGAGAATTAGGGTTTTCGAGAAATTGGAGAAGAACAGGGAAGAACTTGCAGGGTTCGAAAATCCACCCAGGTGAATCCATGGGCACTCTCTACGAATCCACGATGAAAGATTTTGATTCAAGCGAAATTCACGCAAGAAATTTTGAAAAATTTTTAAATATTATTTATCAATTCAAATACTTCATACAAAGCGTATATATATAGGAAAACCCTAACATACAAAATCCTAATAGAATCCAAAACTCTAATCAAATATCCTAATGAAATAAAAAAAAATCTAATCAGATATTCTAATAGGATTCAAAATCCTAATAAAATCAAATCTAATCTCTATCAAATCAAATTTGATATCCATCACTTGTCATTTGCCTATAAAAATAGAGCATAAGGCGTATTGGGCAATTAAATTGGTAAATCTTGTTCTCAGTTTAGCTGGCCTATTGTGCAATTTACAAATAAATGAGTTGAATGAGATAAAACATGATGCATATGATAATTCACGCATTTCAAAGGAGAAAATGATAATATTGCATGATCAGCACATCACACACTGTGCTTTTCATCCTTCTGACAAAGTGTTATTATATGATTCACGCCTTCATCTATTTCCAGAAAAATTGCATTCACGATGGACAACATTGTTCATAGTTAAAACTGTATCGACATGATGCAATTGATATCAAAAATCAAAAGAATGGTCATACATTTAATTTAAATAAAAACAATTTTATTTTACAGTTATTACGTCATGAGTACCGGACCAACGTAATTTTTAAGCTCTCTCTCTCTTAAATTTTTACTTGTTCTTGATTAATTATATGGATATATTGATTCACTGAGGACATTGTATGTTTTAAGTTGGGGGGATGGTTTATAAAGATAACTTAATTTTGATACCTATGATGGTTTCTAACGAATTTTTTTTTTTAAATAATTCTAGAAAAATCTTTCGTGGCTATTAATATTAGAATTAAGAACTAAATTTTAGTTTAAAATTAATTTTAGAACTAGGAATTAACAAATTAGAAATAACATTAGTCTAGAAATTAACAAAAATAAGAAAAATAAAAATAAAAATTTTTGCTTGACAGAAGTTCTCAACAGAGAGCCGCTGTCAAAGCGGTTTGTCGACAGCAAGCTCTGTAAAATCAAACAAAATTATCTACCGAGAGCGGCTATCGAAGCGGCTGTCGACAGTCGTTGGCAGAGATACTCAGTTATAATAGAACTTTGAGTTCCTTTTCTCCCAACAAAACCCTAGACTTCTTTCTATAGCTAAAAAATTTTCCTTTTAATAGCCAAAGTCATTCCTGCATAATTTTCTTTGAATTTTCATCAATCTCCAAGTAAATAAGCTCTCTTCTCTTTGATTTCGAAGATTTTTGTCTCAAGAACCTAGATCTACAATTTATATGGATGGATTTGAGTAAATCAAAGTTAAATCTTTACTTCTTAGAAGATTAGGGATAGTTTAGTGAAGTAATGAAAAATTTTGACAAGTTTCATGAAATTATTGACATTGTATGCTGAAATCAAGGGTAGAAAAAATAAAAATCTCACCTTTTTAGCATCATATTTCATGGGTTGCTTGTATATTTTTCATATATTAAATACATGCAATTATAGTAACATTAAAGTAGAATTTGATAAATTTTGAAGAAGAATTGGAAAAATATGGAATTATACGGATAAATTTAACTCAAAAAAAGCACAATAAGAGAAAAATAAATTAACCAAAGAAAAATAATAAATAGAATAATTATGTGAAAAATTCATGCATAGATTTTTGAAATAATAATTAGTATATTAAGTTGTGTATTTTTGGTTAACTGCTGCAGAATGACACCAGAGAAATAGTTAATTTCTAAGAGGCCCAGAGTGGAATCCTCTGGCCCATCTTCTCCATAGAGAACAAGACCTATAAGGCAAACAAAATTTTTTTGGAGAAGTATGATAATTTCAAACTTTGGCCAAACGTGCATTCAACTACTCGAAGATAAATGAGAACTTGGCCTTCAGTGCACAGATGCAACCTTCAAAGTTAGAAGCATACATAAGACATATATACACGTCGGCATGCAATAGCTTCCCCTAATTAATCATATATGAATTTTTAATTTATCTAAGTATGAAATATGAATAAAAAATAAATGTTCAAAGACTAAGTACACCGTGTCTAAAGAGTCTAGGGTATAATCAAAAATTAAATAATGAATATATCATCAAACAATAAAATATCAAGAACTAAAACTCACATCTTAATCCTTTCAAAGATAACCGAGAATCAAAGATATCAATTTTACATAAATCAATTAAAATTGATAAGCACAGAAATCACATATCAGTGAATCATCTAGAGTTTGTTAGTCTATCTGATCCAACTCAAAAATCTAACCACTCATATTCGTCATAACTATAAATAAAAAGAAGAGAATTTTTTATTGATTTCTATAAAAGAGTGAAAAACTAAATCTTGAATCTCTAACAATTATTTTCTACTTCAAAGCATTTATAAACATTACAAAATTTGAGTTACATTAGCTATTTATGGCCTTATAAAATACTAATAGCAATTTTATTTATAAGAAAACAGTATATTCTCTCAAAAATCCTCAAGAAAAGCAAACTGCAGCCTTCCCCTTTGACACCGTCATCAACAATAGCTCTTGGGTTCATCTTTCTATCAATGGCTATCGACGGCTACCTGTTGGTTGTCTACAACTAGACCTATAAATTCACAGTTTTAAACTGATATTTAAATATGCTTTGATATTTCAATTTTCTTGCATATAAAACCCTACAAAAATATTAGAAAATACTAGAAAAATGATATAGAGAGGAAATTTATTAATAAAAATAATTTATTAATTTTTTGTATTAATCAACAAAATTGGATTACACTCGTATAAAATAAACTAAAGTAACTACATTTTTCAAGCGCAAGCACACCCCCAACTAGAGTTTTGCTAGTCCCTAGAAAATTTATAAATTAAGAAAATAAACTAAAAGTTTACACTAAAAAGAAAAATAAATCCTAACTCACTTTTGTAAGAATAATGATTGCACTTAGCACGAGCAACAAGCCGTTAAACCCATAGGTTACCCTAGTGGACGAGTATCGTTTCGTGAGCGTTTCTAGTGATGTTACACACCAACATCAAGAAAATGTTTGAGTTTAAGAAATAATTAAAACAAAAAAATAAGGACAAGTGTAAAATAAAGAAAATAAAAAATGTCAGTATCCTAGTTTTAACTACTTATATATATATATATATATATATATATATATATGATTTTCAATTATTTTCCATATCAAGCGCAACTAGAGATACATACACAAATATTTATAAAATTGTAAACCTTAATAAATCACTTATAATCTAATAAAAGTGTCAACCTCTCCTATACACTCTTGTGATCGTATATATAAGTCTTGTCAAGTCTCAAACTCCAATCAAACTTATAGGAACACTTTTCATATATATATATATATATATATATATATATATATATATATATATATATATATATATATATATATATATATATATATATATATATATATATATATATATATATATATATATATATATATATATATATATATATATTTAGATTATTTTATTCTTTTCATAGACACTTACCTTTCATGTGAATATCCATGCTTGTCGAGGCACAAATGCTCAGTTACTTAGCTCATGTTTATAATAAAAATCCATTAATGATAGGTTTTTCTTTTAAGTTTTCTCTTTGTTTTCAACTCTTCATGAGTCATTAAGTGTTTAGAGTGCATATTTGATTCAAAACTTAAGTATCTATATATCGTATTGTCAGATTTAAAATCTCTATTAATATTACATAAAAACTACTATCATATAAGTATCAATATTAAGATATTAATCTCATAAATATGCAATGCAAATTACTTCTAATCTTATTTTCTCTTCAAAGAAACAAAAAATTTGTAAATTTTTTTAAGACTGTTAGTTAGGGTACAGTAAAATATAATGTATCTATTCCACTCCCCAGCTTAATTTACGCAATATCCTCAGTGCATCAAGAATGTAACTATGTGAACAATACACTAAGAAGTAATGTAAAAGTTTAAGGTTAGAAAATACCTGGCTTTGTTGATTCTTCAAAAAGTTTTCACTCTCCCTAGTAGTCAATATCAATGATGTCTCTGATAAAGACCTTTTTGTCGCTTATGTCTTTGATACTGGTAGAATCTTGTGGTCCCCTAGCTCGTCCCTTCATCTTCATTAGGAGAAATGTGGGCATTCTCACCAACAATTTATCTAAATACTTTGATGAGAAGCCGATATTGACATTGACGATGCTCGGTTCGGACTTGCCGTTCTTCGATAACTTGCAATCTTGCATTGAACATGTTTGTAATCCTTATAATCGACTCATTCAAAGTATGGAGTGTAATCTCTTCTAATTATCCCACTAAAGTTGTTGCATCTCCTTATTCTCTCTGTTACTTGCCACATTCATAATTTTTTTCTCCACGATCAGCCGGTGGGACAGTAGCGTGATGTTGCTATTGTTACAGCTATTGTTCCTGCTGGGCATGTCGAGCACTTATGCTTCTTTGAACGGTTGTATCTATAAACGATTTCATGGGATTGTCAAATGTGTCATCCTGTGTTGGATTGACTCCATCTTTCATGCAAATTTTTGTTATCAGAGATGGCAGAACTAAATATGGTTTTGTCAATCTCGGATGCTGGATCTATTTATGGGCTTGGCTATGCATTGAACTATCACGAAGTATATGACAAATGTAACATCGAATGGGCACCTTTCAAGAATCATATTCAATAATTCCACGTTCTTTTAATATAGTTCCGTTGTTGCAAAGGACAATAAGATGTTATTATTTATAAATAGGCTTACCAAAATATAATCCCTCCTCCCATAACCTACTTTCAAGAAGCTCCCATTGAATGCAACATCGCTGAGGTTTTCTGTAACGCCCCATTTTCCGGAGAGATACGAAAACGGAGTGCGTTACCGGCGGGCACGTGTAAGTCGACGTGCACGAGGCCTATAAATATGTAAAAGAAGAAATGAATGGAATTGAATACTAGTAATCAACCAGGATCTTGGAAATTAGTCTACTGCCATATAAAAGAGAAGATATACATGTCTAAGATAAGCAGCAACAAGTACAATATGATACAAAAGTTAGAAATAAAGTCCCAAAGGGGTGATACATACCAAACCAAAAATACAAAAGCGGAGGCCTATAAATCTATTGCTGCTCGGTCTGCTATAGAAAGTACGGATCATGCAGTGGCGGATCCTCGCTCACATCTTCAGTACCTGAGCGTGTGGGGGAGCTCAGGGTCAAACCCGGCAAGTAAAATAATAAGAAGTACGGAGCGTGTAATATAAACAAATAGGTAAGATATGGGTGTGGATATGAAACTATGCGCATGTGTGGAAAACATTAAACGATCAAGTAATGATATCAAGAAAGAATGTACATGCTATCAAGTATGGAGACTAATGGTGAATAAATAGACTTGTATGGTAGGGAGCATGCAATATGTACTAACAAGTAAAATATGAATTGATGTAAAAAGCATATGCACATGCATGGTGAACTAATTGGTGAAGAAATAGATCTGTATCGCATATGATCGATATCAAGTACGGAGACTAATACATATCAAGTCTAGGTTAATATCATATTTTATTTTATATTTGAACTAACTGGTGAAGAAATGACTCGTATCGTATGTGATCGATATCAAGTACGGAGACTAATGCATATCAAGTCTAAGTTAATATCATATTTTAGTTTATATTTGAGCTAACTAGTGAAGAAATGACTCGTATCGTATGTGATCGATATCAAGTACAGAGACTAATGCATATCAAGTCTAAGTTAATATCATATTTTAGTTTATATTTGAACTAACTGGTGAAGAAATAAACATGTATCATGAAAGTACCCGTGCATACCCGGGACCCGGCCAAGATGCTGGCGCTGAACCAGCCGTGCCGCTAAGCACTCAAGCAGATACCGATTACTGAGTAATCGGTCGTCCCATCAACATGGACTAAACAAGAGATGATGGCTCAGTACCACCCGGGCGCCCCCGCGGATGGGCCCCTATTTCGGTTGCGCAACCTATCCTAAACCTTTCACGATACAATATTTGTCCACCCTTTAGTTCTCCCATAACCCAAGATTTCAAGTTATTTTACATGCAAATCAATCCGGAATATGATAAACTAATCATGTCAAGATTAATACATATACATGTCTAGTAACAAGCAAGATGTGGTCCATGTCAAAATCAAGTTAATAGGCAAGTTAGGATCCATGGCACCATCAAGACATGTGTATATACTAACAAGGAAAATCCGAAATATTTTCATGTATCTTATACAAGTAATTATTATGTATACGTCGAAGTAAATATGATGGAATGTCAAAATCAAGTTAACAGGCAAGTCAAGATCCATGGCACTATCAAGATGTGTATGTACTAATAAGGAAAGTCCGGCATAATTTTGTATATGTTGTACAAGTAACTAGTATGCATGTGTCAATGCAAGTATGATGGAGTATAAAATGTTAGAATGAATGAATTTTCCAAATTCTAGAATGATTTCATGGTATGGAAAGTAGCAAAATTTATTAAATCTTAGACATGTATATATATATGTATATATTTAAACATGGATTAGCATAGAAAGAATTATGACCTAACATAATATCTCATATGAAAGAAATATTTTAACAATTTAATGTAGAAACTTATTTATTTGAAATCTTCTTTTTAAAACATGATTATGAATACATACATATATATATATACCTATATTCTAATGGCAAGTGGAAAATGATTTAAAAATCATTGCATTATATATAAAGAACTTATATGAAAAATTCAAATGTATATCCAAACACGATGAATATTCATAAAGGTAGTATTTTTATAATTTAAAAATAAAGCATATAGTTTAACTTTACAACTTGTAGATGAGAGATTATAAATAAAATGATAAATTCGATATATAAACATAGGGTAAAGTATAAAAAATCATATTTTTATTTTTCTAGAATAATCATAGAGATTTTTGTATAGAGATATTATGTTTTTAAGTTTTAACAAATCAAGATTCTAAGTTAACCATAAACAATTAGAATTAGAAATAAAACATGAGAGGGAATGTGATTTTACTTGCCTTGATAGGTTAAAGAAGGTAAGCCTATTTTGAGGCTAAAAAAACTTCTCTTTTTATTCTTTTTCTCCTCTTTTCTTCTCTTTTCTTCTTCTTCTCTTTTCTTCTTCTTCTCTTGAGTTGGACTAAAAAAAATAAAAGGAAGAGATGAATGAAAAATAAAGGAGAGAAAACAAATGAAAGGAAGGGAAGAAAAAGATATAAATAAAGGAGAGATATGGGGTAACATGATGGTTTGTCATTCTTGACCAAAGGACAAGTATGGTGAAGGAGGTATGGGTGAATAAAAACAAAATAGGAATAGGACAAATGACTAATAATAATAATAGGTTATTAAACTTATTTAAAGCTTTAATTTTAAATTAAACTAATCTAAATAAAATCAAATTTCATCTTTACAAGTCAAAAGAAGGGAGACTAGTAAAAATATGTGTAGAACCCACCGGTGATTAAAATAATATTATTGTAAGTGACTATCTCAAAAAATTTAAGAAAATCACAAAAATATAGAAAAATAAGACAAACACAACACATTCATTTTGGGATTAATCTGATATCAAGAATGTAAGTTATGACGAAATTAGGTTGTTACATTTTCGGAGAGCTCTTTAAATTGGCAGGCGCTGCTTGGTATTTCATTCACAATAACCACAAAAGTTGAGTTCTCCTCAGGCACAGGCACAGGAATTGTACTTAAGATTTTTTGTCTGGTGAATGGCACCTCTCTGCCTCTTACTACAGAATATCCATGTTGATCCCCAAGTGCTGGTTGCAGACAAGCATAGAACTCACGTATGATTTTATTGCATGTCGGCATGTGTGCAGACATCATAGATGGTTCTAATTCTGCAGCCTATATATGTGCTCTGAAGGCCAAATTCTAAAGTATTTTCTAGTAATTGACTGCACGTTCGGGCCAAAACTTAAAGTTCTCATGTTTCTCCAAGAGTTTTTTGTTTGTATTTTCAACTTTGTGCCTCTGTGGAGAAGGCTTGAAGATTCCACTCTCAGCCATTTGGAAACTATTTGCTTCCTTGGTCCCATTCTATAAATTTAATCACAAAGAAAATACATCTTAATATGCTACTATTATTTCCCGAAATCATGAATTTAGCATACATATTATATATTTCTATTCCCTTTTTATTTTATTTAATTTTTTATTTTGTTTAATTTCTTTTTCATTTACCCAATTTTTACATAATTCCATATTTCCTAATTCCTGTTTCAAAAATTAATCAAATGCTATTTTTATTTTATTATTATTGCATGAATTTGATATACGTTAATTATTCAAGCAACCCATGAAGTATTATGCTAAAAATTGAGATTTTTATTTCTTCTACCCTTGATTTTAGCATGTATTTTCCATTACTCCATGAAATTTATCAAAATTCCTTAAAAATTTGCTAAACCACTCCAAATCTACTAAGAAGTAAGGATCTAACTTCAATCTACTCAAATATGTTCATATAAATCATAAATTTAGGTTTTTAAGACAAAAATCTACTTTTTATGAAGAACAATTCATAGAGAAACCAAAGAGAAGAAAACTTACTTGCTTAAAGATCATTGAAAAATTGAAAAAATTACACAAGCATAGTTTTGACTATTGAAAGGAAGAATTTTGGCTCTAGGGTTCTTATAAAGGAGGCTAAGGTTTGTTTGTGGAGAAAAAGAAACTCAAAGATATATTTATAACTAGAACTCTTTATTGCTGGTTGTCAATAACTGCTTCGACAGCGACTTCGACAGCCACTCTCGAGCAGAGCAAAATTATGCTCTACAGGAGCTGGCTATTGACAACCGCTTCAACCGTGGTTTCGATAACCGCTCTCTGTTGAGAACTGTGTCAAGCTAAAAATTTTATTTTTTCTCCAGTTGTTAGTTCCTAACTAATGTTATTCCTAATATCTAGTTGTTAATTCCAAGTTCTAAAATTAATTCTAAACTAAAAGTAAGTTCCTAATTCTAAAGTTAATAACTATGAAAGATATTTAGTTTTGAAAATTTTTTTTGAAGATTTTGAAGAAAAAAGAAAATTTTTTAAAAAGAAATTGTTAAAATCATCATGGTTATCAAAACTAAATTATCTTTATAAGCAATCCCCCTAATTTAAAATGCATATTGTTCTTAATGAATTGATATTTCTATTTAATTAATCAAGAACAAGTAAAATTTAAAAGAGAGTTCTTAGAAATTACCTCGATTCAGTACTCATGACGTAACAACTACAAAACATAATTGTTAGTACATTACATGCAATAATGTATATCGCGTCTCTGTTTTAGCTCGTATCAGTGAGATATTGGAGGATCCACTAGATCATAAGATTCCTCCTAGTGCTTCAAAAATTCTAAGTAATGCTTCAATGATTTTCCTTTTATTTTAAATGTATGACCACACTTTGGATTCTCGATATCGATTGCACTATGCAGATACACAGTTTTAACTATGAACAGTCTAGTCTACCATGAATGCAATTTTTCCAAAAAAAGATAAAGGTGTTAATTGTATAGTAGCACTTTGTCAGAAGGGTGAAAAACACGGCGTGTGATATGGTGATCATGCCATATTTTCATTTTTTTTTTCCTTCGAAATGCATGCATTATCGTATGCGTCACTTCTTATTTCTTCCAGTTCATTTATTTGTAACTTTCATAATGGGCTTGCTAAATTGAAATAGAGATTAAGGGATTTAATTGACCAATATGCCTTGTGCTCTATCTTTACAAGCAAATGACAAGGTTTTCTATAGTATATTTTATATGGAGACATGCCTAAGGGTGTTTTATATGATGTACAGAAAGCCCATAAAACATTGACTAGTCTAAACAACTAATCTTTGTTAGACAGATTAATGTTTTCTCTACAATTTTCTTGATTTCCAATTGGCTAGTTCAACTTGTCCATTTGACTGTGAGTGATAAGTTATAGAAATCTTATGTGTGATGTGATACTTCTTTATTAAATTTTTAAAGATTTTATTGCAAAAATGGGAACCCCATCGCTTATAATGGATTTAGGAACTCTAAATCTAGAAAATATATGTTCCTTTAAAAATTTGATAATCATTTATTGATCATTATTTCTACATACTATAACTTCTACCCATTTAGAGATGTAATTAATCGCTACAAGGATATAAACTTATCTGTTAGAAATATGAAATGGTCCCATGAAGTCAATGCCCCAATAATTGAATATCTCAATTATAAGTATGTGTATTAGAAGCATATCACTCTTCCTGGTCAATACTCCTAATTTCTAACACGACTCACAATGCATGCAAAATTCAATTGTGTCCCTAAACCACATTTAACCACATCATCAATAGGCCAATAGAAACCATATTGAAGTACTTTGGCTATCATCTTTTTAGATGAAAAGTGGCTCCCACATGTTTTTGTATGATAGAAAGCAATTATGCTTTGAAGCTCAACATTAGGCACACAATGCCTAATAATTTGATTTGAGCAATATTTAAATAAGTAAGGATTGTCAAAAAAGAAATGGCCTATCTCGTATAAAAATCGTCATTTGTCTCACTCTAGTGATTTGGCATTTCACTTACAATAAGAAAATTAATAATATCAGCATACCATGGAGTTGTTTTGATTGAAAATAGTTGCTAATCAGAGAATAAGTCCCTAATTGATAGCTTGTTATTTTCAAAAGTTAAGTCGAGAGAGACGGTTAGTAACCACATTCTCTGCTCCCTTTTTGTTATTAATTTCATGATCTAATTCTTGGAGCAACAATATCCATCAGATTAGTCATGGCTTTATGCCTTTCTTTGATAAAAGATATTTGAGCAACGAATGATTTGTAAAAAAAAAAAAAAACCATATGTGAGCCTAAAATATATGAACGAAATTTATCAAGAGCAAATACTACAACTCGAAGCTCTTTCTCTATTGTTATATAATTTGCCTGTGCGTCATTGAGAATCTCGCTAGCATAGTAGGCCCCGTAGGGCTTTTTATCTCTTCATTGCCCCCAATACTGATCTAATTGCATAATCACTTGCGTCGCACATGATCTTGAATGGAAGTGACCAATCTAGAGGCTGCATTATTGGCATTGTGATGAGTATCTTCTTGAGGTTTTGAAAGCTGTTTGGCATACGTGTGTCCATTCAAACTTCACATCTTGCACAAGAAGGTGAAAAGAGGGTCTAGCAATAGTTCTAAAATCCTTTATGAACTTTCTAAAAACTTGCATATCCTCAAAATGAATGTATGTCTTTCATGGTTTTGGATATTGGTATTTTAAAAATAGGCTCAACCTTTACTTTATCTTCTTACATTCTTTTAGATGAAACTATATGGCCTAGCACAATACCTTTTCTAACTATGAAGTGTTGTTTTTCCTAATTTAGAAGTAGATTTTTTTTGTTGATATTTTTCAAGCACAGACCCTAAATTAGTTAAATAAAATTGGAAGTTGTTTTCAAATATAGAGAAATTATCCATGAATACTTTTAGATAATCTTTGACCATGTCACTAATAATGCTTATCATACACCTTTGAAATGTTGCGGGCACATTGCTTAATTTAAACTGCATTTTTCTAAAATCAAAAGTACCAAAGGGACATGTAAAAATTGTCTTTTCCTAGTTCTTTCAATTCGATAATATCCAAAATATCAAGAAAACAATAAAATTCATGCCCTGCAACTATTTCAAGTACTTGGTCAAGAAACGGTAAGGAAAATGATCTTTGCGTGTTACTTGATTTAACTTTCGGTAACCGATGTGCATATGCCAACTCATAGTAGTGCGAGTGGGTATCATCTCTCCATCCTCATTTTTAATTACTGTTACCCCACTCTTTTTCAAAACAGCTTGGGTTGAACTTACCCACTTACTATTGGCAGTTGGATAGATAATGTCAACATCAAGTAATTCAACACTTCGACTTTAACCACTTCTTTCATGACAAGATAAAATATTTATTGCATGCGCCTGATAGACTTGGCTCCATCCTCCAAAGTAATACAATGTGTACGAATAAAGGGGTCCATACCTTTGATGTTTGTCATATTTCATTCAAGAGCTGCTTTATACTTTTACAATGTCGATAGTAGTCATTCTTTCTTATTCTCATCAAGATGCACTGTGATAACCACTGGAAAAGCTTCATTAGGTCTAAAAAATGCATACTTGATATCTTCAGGCAGCAATTTTAGCTCAAGTACTAGTACTTGGATATCATATGGTATTAGTTTCTTTATAATTTGATATAACTCTTCATACACTTCTATTTTTAGGATCTATCCCATGATATTCGAACATTGAGTATCAATTAAATATTTTATAATTTCAGTAACATATTCAGATTTGAGATAATCAAGAAAATCATCGCTCATTATTAATGCCAGCTCCAAAGGATCAGACGTGCACAATGATAAGATATATTCTTCACCATGAATTTATTCAATGTAATTATTGTCTTGCAATTCATCATTATCAATATTCGGTTGTTTACAAACATTAAAAATATTGGGTTCAAGAGTCATATTTCCAAATGAAAACTTTACCACACCATTCCTGCAATTTATAACCACATTAGCTGCAACTAAGAATGGACATCTAAGGATAACTAGAATATGAAGACTTGAATTCTTTACATGTACAATGTCGATAATTATAAAATCTATAGGAAAATAAAAGTTTTCGATTTGTACTATAACATCTTCCACAATGCTCGTAGGAAGTCTTTTCGACCTATTGGCTTACTGTAGTGTGACCGGTGTAAGTCTAAGCTCTCCTAGACCTAGGTGCATGTAGACCGAGTGTGGTAAAACATATACACTAACCCCCAAATCTTGTAAAGCTTTCTCTATATTATGTTGACCTATCACACAAGAAATAGTAAGACATCCATGATTCTTGTATTTAAGACTTATCTTAGAACGGAATAATGTACTTACCTATTCTGTGGAAAATACTTTCTTCTGTATGTTGTGACGTTTTTTGATGGT
Organism: Dracaena cambodiana; assembly: GCA_036321105.1. NCBI lineage: Eukaryota > Viridiplantae > Streptophyta > Magnoliopsida > Asparagales > Asparagaceae > Dracaena > Dracaena cambodiana. The sequence continues at coordinate 32,016,915 of JAYEPQ010000004.1, forward strand.
GCACAAGTTCTTCAAAATTTTGCGTATGATGAAACTTGTTTAATTGTTTTCAGCAGAAGTATATTTATCTATACCTGTTTTAAAATTTTCAAAATATCAGTAAAAGATGCATTAATATTTTTGGCTTTTAATCTTTGAGAGTACAGGTGGCTTATAATTTTAGAAGTGGGTTCCTTAAAATTATCATGTTTAGATTGTTACACTAATCATTTTCTTATTTATCTTTAGTATTTTCTTTTAAAATAGGCTCATCAAGCACTATTCCACTTCGTAAGTTTATTGCAATAGTTATCTTAGATATATCATTATCAATAGAAGAAGTAATAGCATTTATATCTTCGACTTTACCTGAAGTATTGGCCTCTAGTTGAGATGGTAACTTACATTTTTCCTTTATTTGCAATGTAGAATTGAGGTGGATTATCTGTGTCTGATATCTCTGAAAACTGTCGCATTCTGACTGTTGATCATTTGCTGCGACTAAATAAAATATTATTGTGCTTGGATCATTTGATCAATTCTCTGCTATATCTGCAAGAAATTATCCTCAAAATTTCTCTTTGGTGGTAGTTGGTACACAAAAAGTTGATTAGTAGGTTAGATGTATTTTAAGGTGGATTAGTGGGGTGATTGTTTTGATGCTTATATTGTTGTCGAGAATTCTGCTTCCATTAGAAATTTGGATGGTTCCTCCAACTAGAATTATATGCTTTGAATATAGGCTATTCTTCCACTGGTTGAGGGGTAGAGTTAAAAGTATTAGTTTGTTCATTAAATACTTCTTTAATAATAGTAAGTGTTGGACATTCACGAGTCACGTGTCCTTGTTATTTGCAAATATCACAAACTTCCAAACTTTTTCTATTGTTTTAACTGTTTTAGTTTTCATTGCAAACAAATCTTCAAATTTCTTAGTGATGTAAATCAATCGCGCAGCTATATATTCAGTTTCTCCCAATTTAATAATTCTACCTCTATTTTGAGGTTTCTCTTTTAATTGGTACCTATCCAAAATATCCTTAGTTTCCTAGGTGAATTTTCGGTAAGTGAATCAAGATAATTCCATACTTCTTTAGCAGCTTTATTCAAAAATTCACTATTATACATAGTTTCTATAAATTACCTGGTTGCAGTGTTTAGCTCTTAATAGAAGATACTTACTGTCCTCCATATCTCAAAACCGTGATGTAGGCATGAAAGTAGCAAATCTTTAAATCTATCTCAGTACTTAGACAATGATTCATCTTCTTTCTGTCGAAAGTTAAGAATTTGCTTTCGCATATAATTTATTCGATGTGAAGAAAAGAATTTCTTTAAAAATTCTCTTTGCATCTCATCTTATCTTCTTATTGAATTGGAACGTAAAATGTGTAGGCATGTTTTTGTTTTATCTTTAAGGGAGAATGGAAAGAAGTTAAGCTTAAGTTGCTCTGCAATAATGTTTTGAAGATTAATAATAGAGTAAACTTATTCGAATTCCTAAAGGTACAAATATGTGCTCTCTGAATCCATCCTATAAAATTTAGGCAAAAGTTAAAATATTCTAGATTTAATCTCGAAGTGTCCCACATTCAAAAAAAATGCTATGCATGAAGGTTGGGTTGTCCTTTATGTTATAGATAATCTAATAAAACCCTCTCATTGCCTCCACGATTGCTATAATTATCACTTGTATTGTCATCTCCAAATCTGTTATTACTGTTATTATTCATGTTGTTATTATTATTATTATTAGTGTTCATGTCATGAGGCATTTGGTGGATTAGAAGTGTGTAGATTTGAGTACGATCGAATAATTCTACCATTTGAAGTTCTCTCAAACTGGTCATGCAAAGTTAGAATCACAAAAATTAACGATGTAAGAACCGTAATCTATACTAAAGTATAATATAATAGTATGGTAAAAAGATTTTTGTTTAATTGTGCGACGTAACTTTGTATAGTAAAAAGATAAGAGAGAGTTGTGAATTATAATAATATCTTGTATCTAGTGGATTTGATAATCCTGAATTTGACTTTTTTCAATAGTTAATTAAAACTCTTCAAAAACAACCACTTATCATGTCCTTAATTGATTTATTAGATAATATTTAGAGCAAGATACTACTTCCTCCTGTAGAATCAATCTGTAAAGTACTACAATTAAAAGTTTACGCTTGCACTAAATTCCCATCAAGTTTTTGATGTCGTTGCCAAGGAGGATAGTGCTTTCTTGCTCTAGATTTATTTTCCAGATTGATCATATGTGTGAGTGTGTAGGATAATAGGTACAGAAATTAGTATTGCAGAAAATAATATTGGTGGCAGTAGGAGTTGACTATAGAAAATAGAGGAGCAGACGTCTGTGAATGGCTATCATCCAATGATCTTAACCGTTAAGTAGCGGCCTAGGTAAGACTTTCTGTTTCAATTTTGCTCAGCTTTCTAAGTTGTTTTCTTGAGGTAGAAAAAATTTAGAAATAAACAAAAAAAGACTTCTCTAGTTTTTCTTTTTCTTTTCCATCATTTTCCCTCTTAAAGATCTTCAAATAATCTTAAATAAATAAACATATTTCCAAATCATTCTTTCATATCCAAATTCCATCATTGTCGTGAACCATACTACGATTATTATCAAGTTTCATATACAAAAAATGACTGTGATCTATATCGTACACTTCCAAATATAAGAGATCGACAAGTAGTATAAAAATAGTAAGTTAATATCATTATCTCGATGATCGTTTGATTATTATGTGACACTGAGATAAATAAAGATTAGATGCTTATTATCTAAAATTAAAACTAAACTAACGAGAATATAAATTTACTTTGATTAAAATTATTGGTCAGTTGGATGTAACTCCTCATAGAATAATATATTAGATATGTTTATACTTTTTATATGTCAGTTGCATAGATCACGTGGTCTTGCTACAACTGAAAAATAAATCATTAAAGCATAAAATATAATAAACTTGTAAACTTAATATTTTGAATAACTTTCCCTAATTAATCCTATATAAATTTTTAGTTTATCTAAGTATGCAATTGAATAACAAAAATAAATTTTCAAAGTCTAAGAATAAATCGTGCCTAAAGAGTCTACGGTATATCAAAAACTAAGTAACGAATATCGTCAAATAATAAAATATCAAAAACTCAAAATCATATATTAATCCTTTCAAAGGTAATGAAGAATCAAAGATAACGAAGAATCAAAGATATCAATTTTATAGAAATCAATTAAAATCAATAAGTATAGAAATCACATAACAGTAAATCATCTATGGTTTGCTATTCCATTTGTCCAACTCAAAACTTTAGCCACTCATACTCATCATAGCCGTGAATAAAGAAAAAGAGAATTTTTTTATTGATTTCTACAAAATAGTACGAAAACAAAATTTAAAAGCTCTAATAATTATTTTATACTACAAAAGCATTCATAAGCATTATAATATCTGAGTTACATTGACTATTTATAACCTTACAAAACCCTAATAGCAATTGTATTTACAAAGAAACTCAACATTCTCTCAAGAAACCTCAAGAAAAGAAAAATGTGGCATCCCCCTTCGACAGCGCCATTGATAGCTACCTGTTAGTTGTCGACAGCCAGACCTATAAATTCATAGCTCTAAGCTGATATTTGAGATATACCTTGATACTTTGATTTCTTTGCATATAAAACCATGTAAAAACAGTAGAAAATACTAGAAAAATATCATAGTGAGGAATTTGATTAATAAAAATAGTTTTCTATTAATTTCTTATATTAATCAATAAAATTGGATTATGCATGCAAAACATAAACTTAAATAACTATATTTTTAAGCATAATCAGGAAGGTCATTAGGACTAGGTTATCATCAAATTCACACTACATATCGTGAACCTACAAGTATTTCATATACACCAAATTATAAATGTGGAAGGATGAATTATTCAAATTTTATATACAATTAAGAACCATATCAAGAGAGTCATCCATCTAATCCTTTCTTCATAGATCAATCATGTCCACATTCTAAATTCAATCATGAGCAAGATTCAATTGAACATAATAGATGAAACATTAAAAAATTAGAAGAAAGATATGCACGTAATGAACATTTAGCTATAACCACTTCAAAAATGTCATCAAATTTGTACACAGATCTCTCATATCATTCTTTAAATTTCACTCATGATCTCGAGATGCAATTATTTAAGAAAAACGTGGAAGCTTATAATCATGAGAGTGAGGAACAATATGTAGAATTGAGGAAGGTATAGACGTTTTGTTAAAATCATTCTCTCAAACTACATCTTATTTAGAAGTTTTCCTCAAAATATCTTCTCATAATGAGCCTCTTAAAAACTCAACTATCTAATTATTTGAACATATTTAACTCTAACGAGTAATCACTTCAGTTATTCTATTAAGATAATATGATTCGGAAAGAGTCAAATAATTTTGTGCATGATGAGTTTATACTTTGACATTATGATTAACCTTCTTTAGATGACTGTGTGAACAATTATAAATAAACTAGTGATAATAAACAAATATTGCTTGATGGTTTGCCTCATAATGAGTTGCTGGTGACGTCTAGTCTTCTGATTTTATTTTAATAAAATTTGTATAGAGTTTTTTCAAGAAGAATTATTATCCCTTTATAATAACTTGACTAATAATAATCTCACTAGCATGACAATTTCTTTTAATAAATTTGATTACAGGTTTGAGGAAAATTTGAATGATGAGTCTAGGACACTAGAAGAGTTAATACAACCATATAAGAAAGAGCTCATGCTATTTGATTATTTTAAAAAGCCATCCAAAATTGAGCTAATGATTCCACCATAAAAAGGTGAATATGTTCTTTCACATATTGATGATTTAAAAATGTCTACCAACAAAGAAGATATAATGACTCTAATCCTTAAGCCATTGTATTGGTTTATTCTGTATCATCTGTATTAGCTCAAGAGTCGGATACTAATACGGCCGGATACTGAATAAATTAATTTATATCTTTTTTTTCTAGTCTTCAATTTTAAATTTCATAAAGCGGGACCTCTTATCTTATTATTATAGATTTTTTCATATTTTTCTTGAATTATTTCAAATCAACCGACTTTCAGACAAATAACAAATTAAAATAATCAAATTAAATCTAAAGTTTCAATTTTAACCTTTTCCCCCACCACATATCTATCTCAAGTAGTCCAGCATTCTTATTTGACTAATTTTTGGATAGGAGTTGACCCAATGTCTAACTTGTAATTAAAATAAAATTTAAGGGTATTTAACATGACTGTGTATCTATTTTCCAGCAACAGTTTCACCAACCAAATAAATTTAGAAAAATCTAATAAAAATCAAATTTCTTTTTCTCATATTCCTCTTCATTTTCTCCTTAGGCCTCCAACCCTAATTCACTCTGTAATTTACTCAAATAAATTGACAAATATTTAATCTGAGTGTGGGCTGAAAATCTACTATATTGTCCTATGAGCTTTATTATTGAGTTTTCCTTCTTCATATAAGCTTCAAACTTCTCGACCAATATTGGAACATTTTCTACAGTATTTCTGCTTCCTTCATAGTTTGAACTTTGGGAGATTTCTCAACTATTGAAGGGTAATCACATCAATATTGGTTTTTCTGATTTTTGGCTTAATAAAAGGCAATAATACACTCTCAAATCTATTAAATTTATAATTTTTTAATGTAACCTCCTCACATATGATATCATAAGTGGTATTAAGCCAGTTTCAAGATTATGCATACTCTAATTTTAATTTATCTTGAGTTTTATTACATGCGTCACACCATATATGCCATATGTACACATATCATATCACTGCCCAAACATCTGTAGAAGTCCATTTTTGAACTGTCATTACTTTCACATTTTAAGTCCAATTGATCTCATTCTTATTCTATTAGAAATATAATTCACGAAGCTACAATTCATCCAACTGCAACAAAGTTTAATTTAGCCATTTATCTACTCAAAAATAATCTGAAAGTTCGGCTATGGCTGTTGTATCAGGTCAGCAGCTCAATAAAGCAAACACATAGTAAATTGGCCATAGCATTTGTTCTAGAACTCTAAATGAGCTCATTCAAGATTCATTTGAAAGATAATTAAGTATTTAGAACTGATAAAGATATTAGCCTCTAAATCAAATCTTATCAAGCTAATTTGGAAGTTTACTTGTTGCTGTAGCTCACAAGTAGTAGGTTCATAGTAAAATAATTATAACTTTTGCTCTAGAATTCTACTTTAACTCATTCAAGATTTATTAGAAAGATAATTGAATTATTTAGGATTGATTCAAATTTTAAAATCTAGGTTTACTTTATACATACTCAAATCAAATTTGGAAATTCATTTGTTACTACTATAGCTTATTAGCAGTAGGATCATGATAAAATAACTTTTGTTTTAGAACTTCAATTAAGTCATTTAAGATTTATTAGAAAGATGACTGAATTTTCTACAACTTTATAAAATCTTATACCCTAATTCTATTTTTACCTTAGTCAAACAAGACATGAAGTTCTAATTGTCCGCTGAATTGCGACAACATAGACATATATGTTGTGTCGCGCAGGTCCTGCTTGACTTATGATATGATACACATATATGCATATTCAATCACTCTTGTTACTATCTGTATATGATAAGTTCAGATCTGTCATAGATCATGTTTAGGCATACATACCATATTTGTGCATATAGCACTTAACTAGTGATATGATATCAAGCACACATGTTTGTTTACACATGATATTACTTATACATATTATTCTAGCCTGGAAATGATATCTCACATATGTGAACATATTCTGTAACTCTTGTATCTGTCAGTATTACTTTCGTACTTGCCAGCATTGACATGTATGTCATTTCATCTTCATCTGGCTATTGATACATATACTCTTATTACATATGATACCTTGATATATTGATACTTAGTATTTACTTCATTATGGGTATGGGAAAAATGAATGGTAGACTCAAATAAGTTTTATATTTTGAGAGTCTTTTATTTTGTTTGGAATGCATCCGCTGATATGTGGACTGGCACTATCGGTTATAAGTTTGCCTAGCAGCAGACCGGCTCGATGTTTGAGGCTATAATCTCGGGTATGCATGGTACTTAGGATTCCAATATTTGTTTGCTTAGAGGCAGATCGATCCATGTGAGACCAGTATTTATGGTTGTGGTACCGGATATGCTCGATACACTCTTACAACACATAAATACTCCCACCATTCATTTTTAAACTAACAAGACATATTTTGTATCCATTTGATTGATCATATTATACTATATATACCATTTGCTCCATAATTCCTGTTACATTATACATACCTTGTACTTCCTGACTCATATACATGATCATTTTACATCTTGCATACCATATAATTCATGATTCATGTTATAATTTGCACACTTTGTATTGCATGATTCATTCGAATACATTTTTTATATTGTTTCTACTAACATGCCACACCGATATGATTTCTATAGCATGGAATGAGCTTGGGTTTATATTCTTGTTTGGATTTTAACTTTTGGAATTTTCACACTCCAGGTCTACCAGTTAAGACAGCAGTAGAAAAAGAGAAGAAACAACCCCTCGAGGATCCACATTTTAGGAGTAGCCCGAGTACCAATAGACTGTTTCTTATAGGATTCTTATTCTTTTTTAATATATCATTTTGGCTTGTATGTGTATATGTATCCTACTTTCTAATTCTGTTAGTAGTATTCGAGCACTCTTGTATATATTTAGTACTTATATTACTCTGTTTTAATATTGTACTTGATTCTCCATGAGCAACTTTTTGATGTACATATTGTTTATTAATTCTCTATATTTGTTTTTGGATATTGCTATATTCATATTGTGATGTTGTGGTTAATATATTTTGCCCTTTGTTATATATATATATATATATATATATATATATATATATATATATATATATATATATATATATATATATATATATATATATATATATATATATATATATATATATATATATATATATATATATATATATATATATATATATATATATAATTTTCACGCTTCCATATCTCTTACCTGTGATTGTAGAAAAAAATAGTCTCATGCACTCTGGTATTGAGAGTGCCCACCGGTGACACCCTACTCATTATTGGGATACACACTCGGGCCCTTCAGTGTAATTGGGGTGCATAGCGTGGTACCGTAGCAATCATTTTTTTAATATTTGACACATGACCTTAGAATTCCACCACATTCATGCAAGCAGTCATTCATATTTTCTTATTTTCTTATCTTGATCCATATCACATTCTTTGTTTCCGATCCTAATTTCATTTGTGTCCTCCATGAACAAAAATGTGCTTATTATTTTATTGTTCGGAGCTCGTCGTAGATTATCAGATTTGCCCAAATACCATAGACATATCATATCAAATATTTATATATCGAAACACGAATATGATAATATATGGGATCACAAGGTGGATACAGAGTAGCATAAGACCTATAAATAAATTCAAATATCCAATTAAAACAAAACCATACCTATAGGTTATGTTCACTATTTATACTTGAGTGGAATTTTGCATATATTGTTAGAAATATATACAAAGTTAATATTTTTAAATTAAAACATGCAATATAGTTATTTTCTACCCTAATCAGTTTCATCAAATGTTAACTTTACACTACATGGGGATTGAATACTGCGCAGGGATAATATTGCCATGTTATGCTTAACGGGAATTTCATCTACTTATTCGAGTATTCAAGAGACATGTAGACCACTCTAGGATTTAAACTTATTATTAAATCATCAAAACTTTTCAATCTACCTTATTGTTGTCTTCCATTGAGGATTTAAATATTGATGATGAAATTTTTTTATTAGGTGGGTAATCTGTAATGACCATAATCCTTATGATATTATATCAGTTTATTCCGTATCATCCATATTAGCTTGGTAGTTTGGATAATGATACAGACAGATACTTAGTAAATTGAGTTAAATCTTTTCTTCTAATCTTCAATTTCAAATTTTACAGAGTGATGACCTCTTATTGATGAATGTCATATTTTTCATATCTATATTCCTCATCTTATCTACTTTTGTATATAATAATGCTATTCAGATATTTTTTATTTTTTTGTGTGTTTTTCAGGTAAAACATATTACTACAAGGATATGGTATAAAATCAGCAAGGGATTGGGAAAATTGAGTCCAGAAAGAGCATGAGAGAACAAAGCTAAAGAAACTCAAAGTGAGAAGCTGCCAAAGTTAAATGCAGTCATGGAAAAGAGAAGAACAAAGCAAGATGATCAAACTCTAGAAGCCAGAAGCCTTGAAGATTGGCTTCTGCAGCTATTTGGCAGCAATTGCCACCATTTGTTGCCAAACTGGACCCCTTGCCTCTAGCTTCCTTCTACTGACTCAAGTGCAGAATAGGACTTCATTGACCAAAATTGACCACCGCTATTTGGCGGTCAACACTGCTATTTGGTGGAAAAAGAAATGAGTCTATGACTGAAAATATTACGAGGATTTTGTTGTAAATTTTTAGTTTTTCTTTCATGACTGGATTAGGATTTTGTAGTTCTAAGGCCTATATATTTACTGTATCCTTGTAAATTAGGGTTTGCTATATTTTATTAAGATTAATAAATTTAATAGATTAAACTATAGGAATGACGGCGACAATATGAGAGCTCCGAAGGTTGTTATTTGATGTTCGTCATGTTCTTCATATGTAAAATAGTTTATTTGCTTTTTAAATTAATTTGTATTGCTTTCTAGTTTAGGATTGTACTTGCTTTCTAGGAAAAAAATAGATTTTTATTGCATATCATGAATAAAAATAGTACTTTATTATCTAGAATCATGCATAGCTAATCGCATTGATCCTAAGATGTAGATGAAATTAGGTTAACAATTTTAACATGAGATTTTCTTATCATCTTCCTAAAAAAAGAATTAAAGATAGGATTTTTCTATAAATAAATTAGAGAGAAAAACTTGTAGAACCAAGATCTTTGATAGGTTATGCTTAAGTTTAGTCTTTTGATAATCTACACTTATATTAGGGCTTGAAATTTATATCTTTATTTTTATTTATAGGATTATCTTTAGATATAATTTATTTTTATAAAAATAGTCATCTTTGATTGTTTATACTTGCACACCACTTGATAGAGTTTACTTAGATACACTTAATTAAAAATCAAATTAGAAAATCAACTTTTTAACACATTCTTAATTGTGCATATTACAAAAATAGGAAGAAGAAAGAAAATTGATTGTTAAGTTGTTAGTTTAATAGATTCGACATCTTAGGCTCACTTTAGAATTAAAAAAAACCCATCTTTTCATAACTAGATTATATCATTAACTTGCTAGAATAATAGAGAAAGCAAGATTGCAAAATACTAGAGATTCCTGTGGGAACGACCTTTTAATGCTACAATTACACTGTGTGCTTGCAGTTAGATAATTCAAATCAAGTTTTCTGCGTCGTTGTTGGGAATAGAAAGTATTTTCTTGTATTTTGTGAGTTAAAAGTATGTGTTGAGTGTGTAGGGCTCTTGAAGTGCAGGTACAAAGAGTTAGAAAGGACCAGAGAGCAATAGTAAAACACTGCAAAAACCAAGGAGCTAAACCCCATGTTTTCCACCAAATAATAGCCAAACCCGCTATTCATTGATAGGTAAGTCTCTTCCTTGCCTAATTTTTTATGTCGTTCCGTGTTTTGGGTTCTTGGTTTGATTAAAAAATATTAAAGAAACAATAAACAGTAGGAACATCGTATTTTTAGTTGATCATATTTCTTTCACTTTTCATCTCGCCACACTACATCTAACACTTCTTGCATTAGTTTTAGGAAACTCATGCATTCATCCATGTATGTTGGTTCATACCACATTAGAACCGTGATCAATTTGGTCAACTCGTGAGATCAGATTTCATCATGGGTAACACGATGGACTAACTGATTCTGATCTTTCAGAATTAATGTTACCCATTGCACACATTATTACTGTCATGCATAAAGCTTTCGTAAGCCACAGGGAACCACTATGAGTTGAAACCGCAGTAATCAGCATGCTTTCTAAGTTCACTGGATTGATTCTGAGAATGTATATCTATTTATTAGTGAATTTCAAGAAGTTTGTGTGTGTGTGTGTGTGTGATGATTAAACTATAATACTTATTGGAGGATACTATAAAACTCCGCTTCATCCTATTTTCCATCAAAAATAATGCCATGAAATGGTTATATAGTATGGCTACTAATTCAATCACTACTTAGGATGAATTTACAACAATATTTTTTAAGAAGTACTATCCTCTGCACAAGACAGAGATACAAAATGCCATTAATCAGTTCTGCTAAGCGCAGGGAGAATCCTTTTAGAAGTACTTGGAATGATTCAAGAACTTACCAGCTCAGTGCCCCCCTCCATATGATAAAAAAAGTGGCAGTTGTGTCAAACCGTGTATGCATAACTCGATTACACTTTCAAAACTCTTCTTGAGTCCATGTGTCAAGGAGAATTTATGAGAAAAAATAAGGATGAAGCATGAGAATTCCTATAAGACAAAGTATGGAAAACTATGCAGTGGGGTAGTCACGCTAAAAAGCCCAATGCATCGAATTCTACAAATAAGTGTAAATCTATAGTATCAACAGCTCTATAGCTACCGAAACTATGATTGCAGCCCTCGCCGGGAGAATCGAAATGTTGGAAGTTTCTAGTCCTCCACAGATAGGTCAGGTAAATCAATTGCACACTCCTACATGCTTTAATTGTAGACTCCAAATCATGTCATAGAGGAGCGTCCATTCTTAATTAATCCTATGGGTCCGATACCTGAGCAAAAAATGTCATATCAACGACTCATGGACAGCCCATACACTCATACAATCCTGGATGACGGAATTACCCAAATTTTTCGTGGAGTCAAGGCCAATATCAAGAGGCCCCCAACTCTAACATATAGCCTCCAGCTACTGGTTAGTTCACAATACCAAATGTGGATGTCTATCAACATCCAAATGCAACAAATCATGGGAACAACCAGAATAGACCTCCTATAGCCAACTCTTGTCCACAATAATATTGATCACGATAGATGGCTAACTGAGAGGAGTGTAGTTAATCTTCTCAAGACAACGTCCAACTTAGACATAAATTTGTAAAATCTAACTAAGCTGTCTACTGACTTTATACAATAAATCAACTAGCAACTTCTTACAAATTCTCAGTCGATCAAGAGTCTAGAGCAGTAGGTTAGATAGTTAGCTACACACTAAGGATCAGGGGCCGAATACCTTTCCGAACCAACCAATAATGAATCCCAACTCCAACTTATCTCAGTCTATTCCATCTCATGTTCACCAATGCAATGCTATTCACATGCTCATATCTGGCAAGCAAGTGGATATTAAGGTAGTCATACCCCTTGATTCTGCTCCTACTATTCTGCAAGCTACACCATCTATTTCACCACATCCATCTCTATCACCTACATTATCATCACATACTCATGATGAACATGTTCCTTAGTTAAAATAACCATATTTGAATCAGCTTAGGAAACCTTCACCGCAAGAAGAGAAGATTCTTGAAATATTTTAGTAAATGAAGGTCAATACTCCACTCCTTGATAACATACAATAGGTTCCCACTTATATCAAGTTTGTCAAGGATTTGTACACTATAAAATAAGTAAGAAACATTCTTGAGAAAATCTTTCTTGCTACAAATATATCTCAAATTCTCTCTAACTCCTTGTCCGTCAAATGGGAAGACCTAAGTATCATATTTCAATCAGCTTAGGAAACCTCCTTGCCACCATTTAGCAGCAAAAACCGCCTTTTAGCAGCTAAACCTTAGATTTTCTTCTTGAAACTCCAGGGGAGGTATGCCATCTCACTTCTCTCTCCTCTGTTAAAAATTATGATGTGGCTTTTGACTGATTGCTAGGTTTGTAGTTGACAAATACTTTAGGGACATTTTAGCGGCTTTTTCACGTATTTTATGTCAACTAAAGAAACACTGTATTGGGACTGTCTGATCTACTAGCCAACATAATTTTATATCCCAGACCTTGTTAAGAAATTTTATAACGATTGTGTGAAGTCTAATATTTTGGACGATCGCAGATCATTTAATTAAAATGACGAGGTCAAATAATTACCATGCATACAAGGACCATCTCTGCCACTCTAGTATACTCCCCCACAATGGGAATCAAATTCCATTTGTGATTGGGGAGTATCTCATAAAGATGGGCCCCAACTGTATAATGACACGAGATAGGAGAATCAGCAGCAAAGCACTATATCATAGTATACATGCTACTTGTCGTCGGATTAACAAAAATGTAATGGGGATCACACATATGTCATTATTCTATGCACCCACGTTATATATAGTTAATTGCATAATGACACAAGTCCCAAACTTTTGCATGTGCACACAACTTATTGATACGATCATAAATGCAAAATTACGGTTGAGGTGCAGTTTATTCTACCAAGTTTGATTACATAATTGTGTTGCAAGTTCATGTTTGATATAGATTTTGATGCTTATGCACCCTCTCGTATCAACATAGTAATGGAACACATATTGATAATTTATCATGCTGCTATTCTAGAGGATTGAAACAGAAGCAATGTGTAGGAAAATATTTATGCCACCGATCTCACACAACAAGAGGAGGATGACGTCTTCTTTGGACAAGACCTATCTACGGACCCCAATGAATAAATGAATGTTGTTTGCCAAGGTTTTGGAAAATTTTGGCATAGACTGAAACATATGGATTGAGGTGAGAGTTCGATTACACGTATACAATGTGTACTAGAGGGAAAGACACCAAGGTTTGTGTATGAGAGTATACACGAGTTTAGAAGTGAGGAAGATTAAGAGTATTTGTATTTTCTTTCTATGATTTTTATTTTATTTTCTTCATATTTTTATTATTTTAAGATTTTTAGTTTCTTTATTTTACACTTTAGGTAGTATAGGGTATTTTTAAAAGTTAAAAATTTGAAAAAAAAATATTTTCTGAAATAAATTGAGCTAATTAAAAATAAAAGAATAAATTTAGATTTAAGATTTGATAGAAAAGTAGATTGAATAATGCACTTAGAATTTTATTAAAAAGTCAAAATCTAAAAAATAAATACTACTAAAGATAATTTTGAGGTAGTTATACATTTATTTATTCACTTCACAGTAGTTTATTAGGCTAAGGATATAAAAAATAATGATTGAGTATCTTTTCGCTCTCTCTCTCTCTCTCTCTCTCTCTCTCTCTCTCTCTCTCTCTCTCTCTCTCTTCTCTCTCTCTCTCTCTCTCTCTCTCTCTCTCTCTATATATATATATATATATATATATATAAGAAAAGGAAAAAAGATTAAAGACGTGAACCTGGCATTATTGCAATGATCCTTTCTTCTTAAATATTTTTTTTAAGAATTACTAAATTGTTGGGTATTTATGCCTAAGTAAGCTGAATATTTATATGAATGGTATTTTCAAGAAATAGAGTATGATTCGAGTAATCTGGTATTTGTGTCAATGCAAGCATGAATATTAGCATGAACAGTAAAGTATTCACAAAAAGAGAAAAAAGGAATATATATATATATATATATAGAGAGAGAGAGAGAGAGAGAAGATTAATTATGGATTAGAGTTCTAAGTTCAAAACTGAAATAAACCATCACACATGTACATAGATGTATAGGAGACAATGAATTATTTATTAGCGGTATGCAAAAATGGGATTTGAGTTTAAAACTAAGATGATCTGTGTATTTGATATGATACTTTAAAAGTCAACGATCTAAATAGGTTCTTGTTTTTGCATATTAGTAAGATTAATTGCAGAAAATACTAAAATAATTTTTCGTTCTTTTGTGTATAAATTTTTATTTTTCTTGTTTTTTGGTTATTTTTACTTTTATTTTCTTTATTTCTTAATCTCCCTTCTTCATAATGTTTGTGAGTAATATCGGTGGAAAGAGATACAAATCATCCACTATGGTAACTAATACGATAATTTTACTGTAAGCACACAGTGTCAGTTGTAGTGCTAACAGGTCATCTCATAAAGATGTAAGATGTTTTACTATCTTACTTTTCCTATTATTCTAGCGAGCTAACTAACAAATTATAGATTGGTTTTAAGTTATTCTAATTAGCTTAGAATATAGAATCCACTAGATCATAACCATGTATTACTTCTATTATCTTCTTCCAATTGTAAAAGTGATCTTTTAGTTTAATTTTTATTTAAAATACACTAAGGATGAGCTATTAAGTAGTGTGCAAGTATAACTCATCAAAGATGTTACGTTTCATAAAAACAAACTAAACAGATAGATAAATATATGAATAAAATCAAAACCAATAACCCCAAACTCAAACTAAGCATAGGCTATCAAAAGATTTAACTTAAATATTACTTATCAAATTATTAATATGTGATTTATTACATTTTCATATTTTCATAGAAAAATCATGCCTTTATTGTTTTATTTTAGAAAGAAGACAAATAAAATTAATACATGGTTGATTCCTAACTTCATCTTCATCCAATAACCAAACTAAATTAGTGATGCATGATCCTAGTTACAAGATTCTATTTTTAGTTATAGAAAGTAATAAAATCATATTTTTCCTAGAAAGCAATGAAAGATTTATGCTAGAAAGCAATTAAAACTATCTAGAAAGCAAATAAAATTTTATTACCTACTAGAAAGCAATGAACAACAAGAATCACCTCTGGAGCTAAGGTATTATGGTCATCACTCATTCAGTTAATCTCCTAATTTTATTAGTTTTAAAACTGCATAAAGAAAATCCTAATTTACAAGGAAACGGCCAATATATAGGTCTCAGACTACCAAACCCCAATCCAGTTACAACTGAATAATTACAAAATTACAATAAATCTCTCACAAAAATTCCAGTTACATAATCAAAAGTCTTGCCACAAATAGTGGTGTTGAGCACCAAATAACGAAGATTTATTTTTTCCAGAGAAATCTTAATTTGCATATTACTCAGCACAAAGAAAATTGTCTCCTGTATGTGCCATAATGCTATTAAATAGAGGCGCAATTTTTTAATTTGTTCTTGAGCTTTGTACCAGTTGATTTTTTGGCTTTGCTCTTCTCTTTTCATGACTGGATTTAACTTTACTTGTGTCTAGCTTTGTGTTTCTGTGACTTTGTTTTCATCATCTCGTTTTGGACTCGATTTCCTAATTTGTCTCTAATTTCACGTTATATCCTTTTAGAATTAGGCTTAATCTTAGAAACACGCTAAAAATGCCCAAGTAACATTATTTATATACAAAAATAGATAATATGAAGACTATAAATATACACTATATAATATTTATTAAACCCCCACACCTATCTTTTGCTAGTCCTCAACCTAGACCTAAAAATAAAAATAAAAATCCTAACTCACTTTCATAGAAATAGCGGCTACACTTAGCATGTGCAACAAGCGTTAAATCCCCTAGGTTACCCTAATGGACGAGTTGTGTCTCGTAAGGATTTGCAGTGAATATACCCATAAAATTCGTGAAACAGGGGGATTAAGGAATACAGAAAATAAAAATAAGGATGACCAAAAAGTGACAAAAAATAAAAAAATTATACAAAAAGAAAGTGAAAATCATTTTTGTATTATCTACAATTAATCTTACAAATATATAAAATTAAGAACGCATTTAGAATGTCAATTTTTCAAGTTAAACATCATATCAAATACACTTATTATTTTAATCAAAAATTCAAATCCTATCTTTCAATACATACTAATAAATAATTCATTAGTTTCTATACATTTACGTGCATGTGTGATAGTCTATTTTGGTTTTGAACTCAATTTCTAACACATGATTCAACTTTTCTCTCTAAGTAAAATTTTTTATTTTTCTCTTTTTTGTGAATATTTACCTTTTATGTGAATATTTACGCTTGCTTAGACGCAAATATTCTATTACTTGAATCATACTTTATTTCTTAAAAATACAGTTCATATGAATATTCACACTTATTTAGACACAAATACCTAAATTTTTAGTAATTTTTAAGAAATTTATTTATTTATAAAGGATCATTACCTTAAATACCAGGCTCATCTCTTTATTTTTTTTTTCTATTTTTTCTTTTCTTTTTTCTTATTTAGAAAGAAAAGACAACTCAATTATTATTACTCAATTATTATTATTTTTGTCTTTAACCTTATAAACCACTGTGAAGTGAAGAATAGATGTATATTTATCCCAAAATTACCATTAGCGGTATTGATTTTTTGGATTTTAATGCTTTTCATAAAATTCTAAGTGTATTATCCAATCTAGTTTCCTATTGAATCTCAAATCTAAATTTGCTTTTATTTGTAATTAGCTTGATTTATTGAAAAATACCCCAAAAAAAACTATCACAAGTGTAAAATAAACAGATACAAAAAATCTAAGAACTAAAAATAAAAATAAAAATAAAAATAAAATCCTAGAAAGATAACACAAGAATTCATAATACACTCCCCTACACCTAAATTCGTGTAAACCAAGGGTGTAAAAATAAAGATAGAAAATATTTTCAAATAATAATATACAAGTAATAGAAAATACATAGTGGTTATAACCTCTTGATAACTTCCCACTTTCATAGTATGTCTTTTTATGTCTTGATATCGATGAACTTAGCCGTTTTGTCAGTTTTGCATTTAATCTTTCATCTTATTTTTGTTTTTCTCAATTTATGCTTACCTTTCTTTCTATTATTCACTTAAAAAATTTTGAACTTGAAAATCATACATTTATCATAATCCATATTCCATTCACGAGTATTTTTCTTGTCAATAAGCATTTTTGTATCATCAACATGTGAAAAAACATACTTACTTTGATAAGGTGGAATTATGAGCTCGATTTTGGATGACTCTTTCAAATCATCAAATACCATGAGCTCTTTCTTATGCAGTTTCTTACACTTTCTAGTGTTTTGGGTTTGTGATGTAAATTTTCTTCAAACCTATCATCAAAATTCTTTTAAAAAAAAAAATCATGCGAGTACACTTATTATTAGTCAAGTTATTATGAAAGAATAAAAGTTCATCTTGATAAATTTCATCACAATTTTCATCAAAAGAATGAAGAATAGTATAATTACTAGCAAGCTCATCATGGGGCAAATCATCAAGCAAATTTATTCTTTATCACCAGTTTCTCTATAATTATTTGTACAATGATGTAATGAAGGTTGATCACAATATCGAAGAATGGACTCATCATATACAAGATTATTTGAGTCTTCTTCAATTATGTCAACTTCAAAAGATGACTAAAATGATTACTCGTTGGAATTAGATATGTTCAAACAATTGATGGTTGATTTTCAAAAAAGTTAGTATGAGAAATCATTTTGAAAAGATTTTACATAAAATGCAGTTAGAGAGGATGATTTTAATAAACCTTCCATATCTTCCTCTATTCAATATGTTCGTTCCTTAGTCTCATGATTGTAAGTTTTCTTATTTTCCTCGAATATTTCATTTTGAGATCATGAGTGAAATTTAATGTTGAATATGATGGAATATGATGGATATGTACAAACTTGATGACATTTGTGAAATGGTTGTTGGTAAATTTTTATGACACTCATATATCGCTTCTAATCTTTTTAATTTTTCATCTTACATATTCAATTGAATATTTTATTCATGGTTGAATTTAAAATATGGAGACAAATGGTCTATGAAGAAAGGATTGGATGGAGGACTCTCTTGATATGACTCTTGACTATTAGAATAATTCAACTATCCAAAATTGTAATTTGATAGATAGAAAGCAATTGTAGGTTCAAGATATGTAGTGTGACCTACTCCTAATGAACTTCCTATTCATGAACATTGATAATAATGGTGATATGGATCACGACAATGATGACATCCAAATATGGAGAATTTATTTGGAAGCATATTTTTTTAGTTTTCTTTATTTATTTTTTTTTTGAAGAAAAGGTGGAGTGGGAAAGAGATGGAAAAGAAAATGGAAAAGTAGAAATATTTTTTTATTTTTTAGAAAAATCAGGAAACTAAATACTAGAAACAGAAGAAAAAAAATTGATAGAAGCAGGCTCACCATAGCTGCTAATTGGAAGCAACTGCCACTAATTGGCGGCAAAACTAGGGCCTTTGGTCTCTGATTTTTTAGGCTAATTCATGTTGCTCTTCTCGTCTTTGTCTTCCTGCACCTATAATTTAGCATTTCTATATACTCAACACATACTATTAACTCATAAAAAGCAAAAAAAGCAAGAAAACATCATTAATCATTGGCAATAGTGCCAAAAACTTGATGTGATAATTCTACTATAAGTGCGCAGCATCAGTTGTAGCACAAACAAGTCATTCCACAGAGATCTAAGGTGTTTGGATATCTTACTCTTCTTATTATTCTAGCAAGCTAACTAACAAATTTTAGTTTGGTTTTAAGTTATTCTAGCTAGTCTAGGATATAAAATCTATTAGATCACAACCAAGTATTATTTCTATTATTCTTATGATAAAAGTGATCTTTCAGTTTAATCTTTATTCAAAATACTCTAAGTATGACATCAAGTAGTATGCAAGCGTAACTAATCAAAGATGTTACTTTTTATAAAAACAAACTAAATTGATAGATAAAAATATAAATAAAATCAAAACCAACAACTCCAAACCCTAATTAAGTCTAGACTATCAAAAGATTTAATTTAAATATAACCTATCAAAGTATTAATTTACGAGTTATTATATTTTCATCTTTTCATAAAAAAAAATTGTGTCCTTATTATTTAATTTTAGAAAGGAGACAAATAAAATTAATACATGGTTGATTCCTACCTTCATCTTCATCCTAAGACTAAACTAAATTAGCTATACATAATCTTAGTTGCAAGATTCTATTTTTATTCACAAAATGCAATGAAAGATCTATACTAGAAAGTAATTAAAACTATCTAGAAGTCAAGTAAAATTTTATTACCTACTAGAAAGTGATGAACATCAAGAATCACCTCTGAAACAAAGGTATTGTGGTAGTCACTCCTTTAGTTAATCCCCTAATTTTATTAATTTCAAAATTGTATAAAAAAATTCTAATTTATAAGGATACATTTAATATAAAGGTCTTAGACTACCAAATCCTAATCTACTTGCAACTAAACAACTATATAATTACAACAAAATTGTCACAAAAATTTCAGTTATAAAATCAAAAGTCTTACTGCCAAATAGCAACGCAGACTACCAAATAGCAGAGATTTAACTTTTCCAAAGAAGTCATAATCCGCATATGACTCAGCACAAAGATAATTGGCTCCTGTGGGCCCTATAATGTCGCAAACAGCAGCGTAATTTTTGAATTTGGTCTTGAGACTTGTACCAGTAGATCTTTTGACTCTGTTCTTCTCTTTTCAGTGACTGAATTTAACCTTGGTTTCTTCTAACTTTGTGTTTCCTTAACCTTGTTCTCTTCGGCTCTTTCTAAACTCAGTTTTATAATCTATCTTTGACTTCGTGTCATATCCTTGTAAAACTAGATTTCACCTAAAAACACACTAAAAATACTCAAGTAGTATTATTTATATACAAACATAGATAATGTGAGGGCTATAAATATACACTATGTGACACTCATCAGTAACCTAGAATTTTAACGGCTTGTTACGCATGCTATGTGCAACCGAGAGTTCTACGAAAGTGAGATGATTTTTTTTTCTTTTTAGGTCTAGGTTATGCTTAAGAACTAGAAAAAGATAAGCATGGGGGCATGATGAGTGTCATATATTGCATATTTATATTCCTTATTTTATCTATTTTTGTATATAAATAATACTACTCTGGTATTTATAATATATTTTTCAGACAAAGCCTATTACTACAAGTTTGTGGCATAACATCAGAAGAGGATTGGAAAAATCGAGTACAAAAAGAGTATGTATGAAGAAGGTTACAGAAGCACAAACCTAGAAACCATCAAAGTTGAATTGAGTCATGAAAAACAAAAGAACAGAGCCAGAAGATCAAACTCCAGCAAACAGAAACCTTGAAGACAATTACTGCCATTTGGTGGCAAAGTGGGTCTTCTTGCCTCTAGCTTCCGTCTACTGACTCAAATGCATAGTAGGAATTCTTTGACTAAAATTGACCACCACTATTTGGTGGTCAACACCATTATTTGGCTATAAAATAATGAGTATGTAACTGGAAATTTTATAAGCACTTTGTTGTAACTATGTAGTTTTTCATTCGTGATTGGATTAGAATTTTATAATCCTAAGGCCTATATACTTGACGTATCCTTATAAATTAGGGTTTGTTATGCTTTATTGAGATTAATAAAATTAGTAGATAAATCCTAGGGGCAACAGTCATAATACCAGAGCTCTAAAGATTGTTCTTTGTTGTTTATCGTGTTCTTCATAGGTAAATTAGTTTATTTTCTTTTTAGATTAATTTTTATTACTTTCTAGTTTAGGATTTTACTTGATTTCTAGGAAAAATTAGATTTTTTATTATATATCATGAATAAAAATTGTATTTTGTTATCTAGGATCATGCATAGCTAATTGCATTGATCTTAAGATACAGATGGCGTTAGGTTAACATTAACATGATATTTTCTTATCATCTTCCTAGAAAAAAAAATTAAAGATAGGATTTTTTCTATAAATAACTTTAAGAGATTAACTTGTAGATACAAGATCTTTGATAGGTTATGCTTAAGTTTAATCTTTTGATAAACTGTGCTTATAGTGATCCATGATGAATTGTTAGATTGTCTGCTCAATATAGTACACAACTCACAATCCTATTTGATACCAGTGCAGTTGAGAAAAAAGTTTAATTTGAGGCTAAATTATCAACTAATTAATATAATATTTTTATTAGTGTCGTAACATACTCTTAAACAGAATGCAAAATTTTTTGGTGATCCATAATGAATTGATACAATTTCTACTCAATATAGTTAACAGTTCACGCATAGGACTAATGCCAGTGCAGTTGAGAAAAATCTTAAGTTTGAGGTCAAAATCTCAAACAACTATGTAAAATTTTTATGAGTGTATCAAAATATATACCTAAAATAGAATACAAAATTTTATAGTGATCATAGTGGTTTGATATAATTTTTACTCAATAAATAACACTGCTCCAGTACCAAACAGATTCTGATACAGCTGAGAAAAATTTTTAGTTTGAGGTCAAAATTTCAATGAATTAATATGATAAACTTATAAGAGTGACAAAAAACACTCTTGAAATATAATACTAAATTTTATAATGTGATTTATAATGATTTTATACAATTTCTACTCAATATAGTATACAGCTCATGTACCTGACTAGTATCGTTGCAGCTAAGAAAAATATTTAGTTTAAGGTTGAAATATAAAGTAATAAATGTGAAGTTTTTCTAAGAGTATCAAAACATACTCATGAAAGAAAATACAAATTTTTATTGCTATTCATGATAGTTTGATATAATTTCTACTTAATATAGTACACAACTCATGCACTTGACTAATATGAGTGCAGCTAAAAGAAATATTTACTTTGAAGTCAAAATGCGAAGCAACTAATGTAAAAAAATTTTATCAAAGTGTCAAAACATATTTCTAAAATAGAATAATTTCATTATAGTGATCCATACTTATTTGATATAATTTTTAGTCAATATAGTACACAACTCATGCATATGACTAATACTGGTGTACCAGAGAAACATTTTTAGTCTGAAGTTGAAATATAAAGCAATTAATTTGAAAAAAAATTAGAGTGTCAAAACGTACTACTTAAATTGAATAAAAAAATTTATAGTGATCTATGATGATTTAATAAAATATATACTCAACATAGCACACAAATTATGTACCGGACTAACATCGAACAACTGAGAAAAATCTCTAGTTTAAGGTCAACTGTCAATTAATTAATGTGAAATTATTAAGAGATTATCCGAGCATAATTCTAAAAATAAAAAATTTAAGGTGATCCATGATGATTTGTCAAAATTTCTACTTAATATAACATATAGTTCAAGCAGTGGACTAATACTGGTACAACTAAGAAAAATATTTAGTTTAAGATCAAAATGTAAAGCAATTAATTTAAAATTTTAATGAGAGTATCAAAATATTCATTTAAAATAGAATATAAAAATTTATAGTGATATATGAAGGTTTAATATGATTTCTACTCAATATAATATATAGCTCATGCACCGGATTAATACCGTTATTGCTGCGAAAAGTGTTTAGTTTGAGGCAAAAATTCAACCAATTAGTGTGATATTTTTATAAAACTGTCAAAATATACTCCAAAAAGAGAATACAAAATATTATTGTGAACCATAATGATTTGCCACAATTTCTATCATTATAGTGCACAGCTCATACGCTAGACTAATCAGTAAAGCTAAGAAAATTTTTTTGTTTGAGGTCAAAATATAATGCAATTAATGTAAAAATTTTATGAGAGTGTTAAATTATACTGCTAAAATAGAATATAAATTTTTGCAGTGATCCATGGTAATTTGTTAAAATTTCTACTCACAAGACTGATACTAGTACAGCTGAGAAATATTTAGTTTGATATCAAAATATCAAATAATTAATATGAAATAATTGTGAGAGTGTAAAAAATACTCCTTAAAAGAAATACAAAATTTTATAGTGATTCATAATAATTTTTTAAATATCAACTCAATATAATATACAACATACCAGTGCAGCTGAGAAAATCTTGTGTTTGAGACTAAATTG
Source organism: Dracaena cambodiana (assembly GCA_036321105.1). Taxonomy (NCBI): domain Eukaryota; kingdom Viridiplantae; phylum Streptophyta; class Magnoliopsida; order Asparagales; family Asparagaceae; genus Dracaena; species Dracaena cambodiana. Next base: position 32,040,776 of record JAYEPQ010000004.1, read on the forward strand.
TCAACAGATGTGATATTTTTATGAGAGGTTCATAGCATATTGATGAAACAAAAAATCTTATGAGGATCCATAATGATTTGATATAATTTATACAAAATATAGTAGACAGTTAACGCATCGTACTAGTACCAATACAGTAGAGAAAAGCTATGTGAATTTTTTATGAATGTGTAAAATCATACTCCTAAAATAGATATAAAATTTTATACTGATGTATGGTGTTTTGATACAATTTCTACTTAATAAATTACACTGCTCATACACTAGACTGATGCCGGTGTAACTGAGAAAAATTTTTAGTTTGATGCAAAAATTTTAAAAGTAATTAATATGATATTTTTATTAAAGTGTTAAATCATACTTCTAAATGAGAATAAAAAAATTTATAGTGATCCATAATGATTTGACACAATTTCTATTCAATATAGTAAACAACTCCGCACTAGACTAATACCGATACAACTGAAAAAAACTATCGTTTGAGGTCAAAATATAAAGTAATTAATATGAAATGTTTATGATAGCGTCAAAACATACTCCGAAATCAGAATACAAAATTTTATAGTAATCCATGACGATTTGATACAATATCTTCTCAATATAATACACAACTCACGTACTGGATTTATACCGGTGAAATTAATAAATTTTTTTGTTTGAGACCAAATTGTTAACTAATTACTATGATATGTTTTTGTGAGTATCAAAATATACTCTTAAAATAAAATACAAAATTTAGAATGATCCATTATGATTTGGTACACTATTTACAAAATATAGTATATAGCTCATGCACTGGATCGATACCTGTGCAGCTGAGATAAATTTTTAGTTTGAGGTCAAAATCTTAACCAATTAATCTAAAATTTTATAATATTGTAAAAAAATACTCTTAAAATTGAATACAAATTTTTGTTATGATCCATGTTGACTTGATATAATTTCTACTTAATAAAGTGCATAGCTCATGCATTAGACTGATACCAGTGCAGTTGAGAAAAATCTTTAGTTTGAGGCTAGAATATCAATCAATTAAAATAATATTTTCTTGAGGGTATTAAAACTTACTCCCAATACTAAATATAAAATTTTATAGTAATCCATAATGATTTGATACATTATCTACTCAATATAGTATACAGCTCACATATAACTTATACCAGTGTAACTGAGAAAAATTTTTAGTTCGAGACTAAAATGTCAACCAATTAATGTGATATTTTAATGAGAATATAAAAACATACTCTTAAAGCAGAATACAAAATTTTATAGTGATCTGTGATGATTTGATACAATCTCTACTCAATATAGTACACAACATATGCACCGGATTAATATCAGTGCAGTTGAAATAAATTTTTAGTTTGAGGTCAAAAACTGAACTAACTAATGTTAAATTTTTATGAGAGTGTCAAAACATATATCTAAAATAGTATACAAAATTTTATAGTAGTCTATGATAATTTGAGACAATATCCACTCAATACAATATACAACTCATGTACTTAACTAATATTGGTACAGCTAAGAAATTTTTTTAGTTTGATATCAAAATCTCAATCTGAACCAAGATCTTTGATAGGTTATGCTTAAGTTTAATCCTTTGATAATCTGTGCTTAGATAAGAGTTTGAAGTTTATTTCTTTATTTTTAATTTATAGGATTATTTATAGCTATAATTTATTTTTAAGAAAGTAATCATCTCTGATGGTTTATACTTGTACATCACTTGATAGATCATATTTAGAGACACACAATTAAAAATCAAATTAAAATATCAACTTTTGGATATGTTTTTAATTGCACATATTAAAAAGATAGGAAGAAGAAAGAAAATTGATTATTAAGTTGTTACTCTAATGGATTCGACGTCATAGACTCACATAGACTCACTTTAGAATAAATGAAAAACTATATTTTCATAACTAGATCATATCAATAACTTGCTAGAATAATAATGAAAGCGTAATTGCAAAATACTAGATATATCTCTGAAAACAACCTGTTAAGTGCTACAACTATACTGTACATTTGCAGTTAGATAATTCACATCATTTACCTTATTATTATAGATTTTTTTATATTTTCTTGAATTATTCCAGATCGGCCAATTTTTAGGCAAATATCCAAATAAAATAATCAAATTAAATCTAAACTTCCAATTTTAACATTCTCCCTATCACATATCTATCATTAGCAGCCCAGCATCCTTATTTAACTAATCTTTTGATAAAAGTTGACCCAATGCTAAACTTGTAACTAAGATGAGTTTAAGGGTCATTAAAATGGCAGTATACCTATTTTATAGCAGCTGCTTAATCTATCAAATAAAGTTAGAAAATCTAATAAAAATCAAATTTTTTTCTCTTGTGTTCCTCTTCATTTTTTTCCAGGCCTTCAACCCTAATTTTCTCTTCAATTTATTGAAATAAATTTTCAAATATTTAGCAGTCCACTATATTTTTTTATGAGCTTTGTTTTTGAGTTTTCTTTCTTCAAATAAACTCCAAACTTTTCCACTTTGCTGGGACATCTTTTACAGCATCTGTGCTTCCTCCATAGTATGATTCCTGGGAGATTTCTCAATCTTTGAAGGGTAATCGCATTAATATCTGTTTTTCCCGATTTTGGTTCAACAGGAGCCAAGAACACACTCTCAAATAGTTTAAACTTGTAATTTTTTTATGTAACGTCCTCACATATAATATCAGAAGTGGTATTAAGCCAATTTTTAGATTACATATACTCTAATTTGCCTTGAATTACATTTATCACACCGTACAATCATGTGTGCACATATCATAATGCCAACCAGACATATACAATAGTCCATCTAAGAACTACCATAACATCTGTATCTTTACTCCAATTGACCTTGTTCTAGTTCCATTAGAAATGTGATTCACTAAGTACAACTCATCCAAAGTGGAGCATAATTTAGCAATTTACCTATCCAAAATAACTTAAAAGTTTAGTCATGGCTATTGTATTACGTCAGCATCTCAGCAGAGCAAGCTCATGGTAAATTGGCCTTAACTTTTATTCTAAAACTCCAATTAAGTTTATTCAAAATTTATTTAAAAAATAATTAAATTGTGTAGGATTTATTAAGATATCATCCTCTAAATTAAATGTTATTAGGGTCAAAATTAATATGAAAGTTTTGTTGTTGTTATATAACTCAGTAGTAGCAGGTCCATGGTAAAATAATCATAACTCTTACTCTGAAACTCCAATTTAGTTCATTCAAAATTTATCAGAAAGATAATTAAATTATGTAGGACTGATTCAAATCTTAGATTCTAAATATATTTTATTCATGGTCATATCAAATCTGAAAGTTCACTTGTTACTGTTGTAACTCAATTGCAGCTGGTCCATGATAAAACAACCATTATTATTGTTCCATAACTCTAGTTAAGCTAATTTAATATTCGTCTACAAAATGTTTTAATTCTTTGCAAATGTACAAAATCTTAACTTCTAATCTTATTTTTACCCTAATCAAACAAGGCCTGAAAATCTATTTGTTTACCGAATTATGACAATATAGGTATATATGTTATATCTGTGCATGTCCCACTTGATATGATACACACATGTACATATTCAATCACTTTGTTATAAAATGTACATGGTGAGTTCATATTTTTCATAGTTCATATTATGCATATACCATTTGACTAGTAATATGATATACATGCACATATGTTTGTTTATATATCATATTCCTTGTATATATCATTCTTGTTTAGAAATAATATCTCATGTATGTGAATATATTCTATAACTCTTGTACATGCTAGTATTACTCTGGTACTTTCCAGTATTGATGTGTGTATCGTTTTATCTTCACCTGATTATAAATACATGCACCTTTATTAAATATGACACTTTGATACATTGATACTAAGCATTTACTACATTACAAGTATGGGAGAATTGAATAGTGGAATAAAACACGTATTATGGTAGTATTTTGTTTTGTTTCGGATGCATCCACTGATCTGTAGACTGACACTATTGGTCTAAGTTTGCTTAGCGGTAAACCAACTCGTGTAGAGACTGGTGTTTGAAACCGTGATCCCGGGTAAGCACGAGATTTGAAATTCTAGTATCAGTTTGCTTAGCAGTGGACCAGTCCATGTGAGGATCAGTATTTGTGGTCATGATATTGGATATGCACAGTACACTCTTGGAACGTATAAATACTTCCACCATTCATTTTTAAACTAATAGGACAGATTTTGTATCCATTTGATTGATCATATTATACTATATATACCATTTGCTCCATAATTCCTGATACATTATGCATACTTTGTACTTCCTGACTCATATGCATGATCATGTTACATCTTGCATACCATATAATACATGATCCATGTTATAATTTGCACACTTTGTATTTCATCATTTATTCGAATACATTTTTTATATTGTTCCTACTAGCATGTCACACCGATATGATTTCTATAGCATGGCATGAGCTTGGGTATATATTCTTGTTTGGATTTTAGCTTCTAGAATTTTCACACTCCAAATCTACTAGCCGAGATAGTAGTAGCAGAGGAGAAGGACCAACCCCTTGAGGATCCATATTTTAGGAGTAGTCCGAGCACCAGTAGACTGTTTCTTGTAGGATTCTCATTCTTTTTTAATATATCATTTTGGCTTATATGTGCATATGTATCTTATTTTCTAATTCTATTAGTGGTATTCGAACACTCTTGTATATATTCAGTACTTCAATTACTCTGTTTTGATATTGTACTTGATTCTCCATGAGCAACCTTTTGATGTACATATTGTTTATTAATTCTCTATATTTGTTTTTGGATATTACTATATTCATGTTTGTGATATTGTGGAAGATGATATATATATATATATATATATATATATATATATATATATATATATATATATATATATATATATATATATATATATATATATATATATATCATATTTGCACGCTTCCATCTCTTGCATGTGATTAAATAAAAAGATGACCATGTGCACTCCGATTTTGAGAGTGCCCACCGGTGATACCCTATCTATTATTAGAACACATACTCGGGTCTAGCAGTATGATTTGGGGCATCATAGAAGATGCTCGTGTGTGGAATATTAGATGATGACATAGGTATGATTTCCAACTTCAAAATTTTACTTTTGAATAAAAGAAAGTTAGATACAAATTGAAAAAAAATAAAAATAAATAAATAAAGATTGATGCAAAATTGACCAAAAGCTTAACTTAATTCATATCTAATCATAAAATGGCACACTATCAAAATAAAGAGATTGAGAGGTTGTAAGCAATTTTCATACGTTAAAAGAGTAACTTAGAAAATATCGTCATTTTTTTATAACATTACTTTATATTTTTTGCAAAATAATGTTCGTCTTTATTTTGCCATCCCAAGTACATATATGAGCCATCCCAAGTACATATATGAGGGCATACACGAGTTTAGGTATGGAGGAGTTGTATATTTCCTTTTCAAGGATTTTTATTTTGTTTTATTTTTCTTTTTAGGATTTTATTTTCTTTCATAATTGTTGGGTTTTTATTTTTCACTTTTGGTAGTTTTTAGGTTCTTTTTATATATTTTTCTTAATCTTTATAAAAAAGAAACCAAAAAGATTTTTGTTTTCATTTTCTTCTCTTAAAATTAAAAAATATATAAAAAAAATTTTGTTTTATTTTAAAAAATTAAAAGACATTTTTGATATAAAATCAAACTAATTACAAATAATAGAACAAATTTAGATTTTGAATTTGATAGAAAAGTAGATTAGATAATATATTTGGAAATTTTATTTAAAAATTAAAATCTAAAAAATAGATACATGTAATGGTGATTTTTTTTATTATAATTGATTTTATTCACTTCATAATAGTTAATTTGGTTAATGATAAAAATAATAATAATTGAGTAATTTTTCTCTATTAAAAGAATAAAAGAAAATAGAAAAAAGAAAAAAGAAATATAAAAAGAATATAGAGGTGAGTCAAGTATTAAGGCTATGGTCCTTTATAATTAAATAAAAATTCAAATATTATGTAA
>JAYEPQ010000004.1:32054352-32086852 GCA_036321105.1 Dracaena cambodiana
AAGTTTGGTGTATTTCTTTTGAACATGGAGCCGAATGTGAGGAGTTGCAATCAAATTCTATCCTAAACTATGCAGGTTGCATCGTTTAATCACTGCATTTAGTACTACTTACATTAGTATAATGTTCCAATTAGCTATTATCAGCATTGCTGGTACCCTGGTAAGTGGGTCGTGCCCGGCACGGCACGTGCATGACACGAGCGTGCCGCACCCATACCACGTCATTATGGAGATTAGCCTGAGATTGGCCCGATAACACGGCCTGCCTAGAACCGACCATGTTCGTGCTCGACCGTGTCGGCCAGCCAGGCATGTATTATTGTTTTTTTCCGATTACTTTAATTTTTATTTTTTAAGTTTAAATTTATGGTTATAAACTTTTACTAATACGAGTGGTTAATTAATGAAATAGATGCATAAATAATAAAATCGATAATTAACCAAAAAAAAAGGAAGAAATGAAACTTTATTTCATTTTATTTCTGTAAATTTATAAATTTACTCTATAAACCTCTTCGGATATCATACAAACCCCGAAGAGATAGAAGAGAACCTTGTCGTCACCCTCAACTTATTTTTTGTATTACTTCCAGAAGAATTATGAGTTGTAAATAAATTACAAGTAAAAAATACAAGTGTAAAAAGAAAAAATTTAAAAACTAAAAATGTAGGATTTTTCAGTTTTTAATCTTCTTCGAATAAGTTTTCATGCTCTAGTTCATTTGCAAGTCCTTGTTATTTTCTTCCATCAAGCCAATCCTTTAAGCTTATACATCTCCAATGTGTTTGCCACTATTGAACTTCTTCATTCCGTTAACACTCTTCCACATATACTAAAAATAGACTCCGATATTACAGTGGACACCGGAGAAGTTAGAATATCATAGGCCATATTGGAAAGTACGGAAAATATTTTCTCTTATGCTTTCCACCTAGCCAAATACCAAAAATTTCATATCATTCACACAAATTAGTATATGCATTAGCCCATCAAAATAGTAATGTAATTCATTAAAAAAAGTGTGAGTTATTCTAGATTCTTTACTATGAAATAAATTTGATAATAATTTATTTGTTTGATCACTATCATCAAGACCAGGTCGGTTTCGTCTATATGGGGTTTTGTTACCATACATATTTTCATATATAGTGAACATAATGTCTAAACATATTTTAACATCGTTTATTAATTCTTGAATATTAGTTATATAACCCATATTTTTATGAAATAATTCCATTAAGTATTCTATTCCATCAATTTAGTGTATGGATCTATAATGGTGGCAAAGTAAAATAGTTATGGAAAATTTTAAAAGTATTTGCTAAATTTAATTTCCATTAGTCCAACAACAACTGCAAGACGAGGTTACACCTATGTTCTTCAAAAACAATCTAATTTTAGTTAAATAATGTAGTACAATGTGTGTGGTTAGGTAGTAAGTCCTAAAAATGCCTTGATTGCACTTTCAAACTTTGTTAGGAGATTTCTAATACAAATTAATTGATTTCATTTATTAGAATCCATTTGACAAGAAAACAATTCCATTTTGATAAATAATTGTAGTGCATCTCTATATTTAATTGCCTCATCCAACATCTTGTACATGAAATTCCACCATATTTTAATATCTTGGGGTAAAATTTTTAAGGAGAGTTTAAAATTTTTACAAATTTATTTAAAGTTTTGTCTTTTTGGTCCACTATATTTTATGAATGTTATTGTTTTCAAGTTTAATTATGGATTCACTAACAATCCTTAATCCATTTGAATACACAAGTTTATTATGTAGCAATGACAACAAATGTGAAATAATTTTCCTTCTAAAATTGGTTTTGTATATTTTTTTTAGATATTCATATGCAGTCATATTTTCATATGCATTATCAAAAGAAATAGAGAAAATTTTTCATTCCATTCAAAAAACCGAAGAAACACTGAGTAAAAATTAAGAAACATTATGTAAATTATGAGGAAATCAAATCTTCTACATCCTATTCTTATTTTTTAAATACACCAATTTTCATCTATGTAATAGATGTTATATATAAAAAATGACTGTCATTTAATCATTCCCAATCAGAAGTAATGGTAACTCATAAATCAAGAAGTTAAAATTGCAATTAAATTTTATCTTTTATCATTATATATTTTTACAATGTCAGATTACATGTTGATCTTGAAACTTTTTGAATTCAGGGTTATATGCCGTTCTAAAAAACTTTTTCAAATTTTGAGTTTTCAGCTATAGAGAATAGTTATTTGGTATGTTCTATATAACTAGTTAATTGTTCTACAGTTATGCGATTGTATTTAAGTGTTTCTAAAGTACCACCAAATATGTTTAGTTGTGTTTGTTATGGCTCATCTGGTAGGTGTGCTTTCTCTAAATGCCTCTTTAGATTGCTCATTCCACTTCCCTTAAGGAAGCAATAGGGTTTTTGGCAATACTTACATCTAACTTTTCTGATATCATCCTCTATATATTTTTCAAAATGATTCCAAATATCAAATTTGGAAACTATAGTGAAGATAGTTGTATCTATGAAAGGGTCGAGAAGTGTAGATTCAGTGAATTCTTCTTATAGCAAATTAGAAGAAGCAATATATTCATGTGATCCAACAAATAGAATTTGCCATGCTTGTTCTAATGGTGCATATGAAAAATGATATTCTTCCATCGTTATAGCTAATTGTTCTCCAGTTATGCGATTGTATTTAAATGTTTTTAAAGTACCACCAAACGTGTTTAGTTGTATTTATTGTGGTTTATTTGATAGGTGTGTTTTTTCTAAATGTCTCTTTAGATTACTCGTTCCACTTCCCTTAAGGAAGAAATAGGATCTTTGACAATACTTGCATCTAATGTTTCTAACGCCATCCTCTATATATTTTTCAAAATAACTCCAAATATCATATTTGGAAGCTATAGAGGAGATAGTTACACTTATGGAAGGGTCGAGAAGTGTATATTCAGTGAGTTCTTCTTGTGGCAAATTAGAAGAAGCAATGTATTCGTGTGATCTAGCAAATGGAATTTGTGATGCTTGTTCTAATAGTGTATGCAAAAAATGATATTCTTCCGTTGTTAAAAAAGGAGAAAAACTACCCACGGCTTGAGAAGAATAAGAATCGGACGAGTATGGATCCATAATAAAAAATCACAAAAGACGTCCGACTTAAATCTTGCTAAAAAATAAATGTCTATCTCAATACTGCAAACCGAAATGAGAGTTTGAGAGTTGAGATTTACTTGTAAAGAGAGAGGAGAGAGCCGAGTATGCTTGCTCTTTAAGGGAGGAAGCTTACTTCTTCTTCTAATTTGAAGAAGTGTTTGAATCTTGATAAATGATAATGTTTGGAGTTTGTTTTGCCCTTGAGAGAGTGAGACTTGTAGAATTAGATTTTTGTTGAGTTAGAAATTTATTAAAATTAGGGAGATGAAGAGATTTGTATGTTGTTTGTGTGTTATGTGAAAAAATGATTTAGATGAATGAGGAGGCATTTATAAAAGAGAGTAGAAGATTTTGTAAAAATATATTTGTAAAAAAATCCCTAACAGCTATTTTAACATGCCCATGCTTTACTTCTTCTTCTTCTAATTTGAAGAAGTGTTTGAATCTTGATAAATGATAATGTTTGGACTTTGCTTTGCCTTTGAGAGAGTGAGACTTATAGAATTAGATTTTTGTTGAGTTAAAAATTTATTGAAATTAGAGAGATGAAGAGAGTTGCATGTTGTTTGTGTGTTATGTGAAAAAATGATTTAGATGAATGAGGAGGCATTTATAAATGAAAGAAGAAGATTTTGTAAAAATATATTTGTAAAAAAAACCCTAACAGCTATTTTAACATGCCCATGCTGAGCCGGGCCAGCCAGCCCAAGCGACATGGCTCGGGCCGTCAGCCCGGCATGGCACTGGCATGCCGTGCTAGGCCACGTGCCCAGCACGTGCCGGCGGGCAGCACTAGCCGGGCATAATTGCAGGATCTTTGGTCAGGATGAAGACCCAACACTCCGATGCCAATGTTTTTTCATATGCTTAACAAGTCTCTTTTTTCATGCTTGGCAACTGAGTTGCGCGACTCCATTATACCACAGGAGTGTCTCTGACAGTCCAACTATTGGACTCATACCCAGATCCGAGTCTTGCAGAAATGCCGAGGGTGGACTTCAGGAGTGCCATCTTAGCAGTAACTGAGATGAGGATATAAGTTTCCAGAATCATATAAACAACAAGCCTGAGATGAACACACCATAAAAATATCAAGAACAAGCATCACTTTGGGACAAATAGGATTATAAAGATCACACGACACTACACTTTATTTTGCTACTTGACTAAGTCTTCATACTGCAGTAATCAGGTTGTCCCGATGCATGCTAGCAGTAACTAAGACGAAGGAACCTGATAGAGAACATATGGTAATTAAAACCAGAGACATGCATTCTTTGTAGCACATACATTGCGGATTTGAAAAGCGGATACAAAACGAGCTGAAGCACTAGCGCATAATATGCAACTCAAAATAAATCCTCTAAAAGAATCATTATCAACCGATTTAAGCCTAAGAATTTCTGTTCTAAATACTACAGCTCTCTCCAAAGAAAAAAACACAACCAAGGGGAAAAATAAAACTAGGAAAAGAAATACAAGGACTGCCACTGCCATCATTCAGCAGCTGACCAAGCAGTTCTGCCAAGAGATGCACAATTTTAGATACCGCAACTGTAAACACAACTCAACAAAAGCTGTCTACAGAAAAGGTGGGTGGGGGCGGGGTGGGAGGGTGCGCGGTGGGAAAAAAGAACTACTTGAAAGCATCAGTGTATTGGCTGGCATTGCGTCCAGAAGGGTTTTTCTCCTCCTTTCCAAATCCCTATCTCTAACAAATTCAAGTTCCTACCTTCTTTCCCCTCAAGCTCTGGACCTCTTGCTGCTGCTGCATGAAGGGCACTTGTACTGCTTAATGTGCTCAGCTCTCGCTGGAGTAATCTTGACACATTTGCCATGAAACCATCGCTCGCACAAGTCACAGCATATCCAGAACTCATCATCAGCATAATGTACCCCACAGGCACCACACAATGTGTAATCATGTTCGTCATCATCTTCATTACCATCATCTTCCTCGTCTTCCACTTGTTTTGGGGGAGCCATCCCTGAAGCTTTCACCTCTGACTGACGTGACTGTTCGATAAGCACAAAGTAAGATCAAAATGCCAAATGAAAAGAAAAGAGGAGAATCAATATTCTTAGTGTATCCACTACTCTTACCACTTTTAAGCTTGACTTGTTGCTCTTGCTATTGGGGTGTTTCTCTTTTGTATTCTTCCTGTTAGATCCAGTCACAACCTCAAAGATAGTTGGAAGGCTGTTGATCATATTGAAGAGTTTCTTCCTGTGAAAAGTAATCAACAAAATAAAACACATCAGGAATAGGCAGAGGACCTTTTTTGGGTACAAGCTACAGTAAGGTCTATGTACAGATAAGTAGCTATTATCAGGAAGCTCAAAAATGGCTATGTCAAAGAGATGGACTTTAGTCAGACCACATTAAAAAGAAAGTAAGGAAAACAAAGCAAAACACAGATGCTTTTCATCCATTACTTGCAAAACTAAAGATAGATAATGCAGAAAACAACAGCATCAATTTTTGACACAAAGGTTAATATTAACGATAATATTTGTTTCAAAGATCATGAATGAACCTTGTGCAGCTCAAGAAATAATTTATAATACAAAAAAGAACGATCACACAGGCTGGCCAACCACATACATATGGAGGTGAGTACACACTTCTCATTTAATCAAAATCACAGAAGTAACACGTACTCCATGGCAAATTCACAATGCCACTTTATTTCCCACTTGCTACTCTCCAGTCGAAATTTTGACTGGCACAGATCCTCATCACAATAGTGGCTGGGCTATGTAGAACAGATACTTTGCATAAGGTCATGTCGTACCAGACATACGTGCCAAACATGCATGCCGAGTGCGATTTTTAGAATTTTCCACTCATCAGTCCATGTCATGCAGTGCAACCCAGATGGCTGGAGTGGAGAACTACCGCTTTTAAGTGAGACTTGAACTCTGCACAGGCTCCAAATACTTACCTTTTGTCATTCCCAGAAACAAGCAGATGAGGTGAATCTCATTAACAAGAACATAGTATGCAAACAGCAACATCATCACATGACAGTATAAAATAAATTGTTGTTTAGAATATGATGTTGATTACCAGATCTGATGAGTTACGTATCATAGATGACAACAATATTAAAAGCACTTGAATAATGTACTACTTACAATGCATCTTAAAGTATGCCAAGCACTTCTCCAAAAAATAATTTTTTAAAAAAATCCTCTACTTATCATCATAATTCAACTTAATAACTTTTAACTGAAAATACTAAATAAAGTTACATGGCACCCTGTGAGCATTACAAAATATAAATTACAACAATGATAATAACTGGAATTGAAATGAAAAATTGGAATATTATTTTCTTGTTTAAATGATGACTGAAATTATGGTTTCACATTTAATATAATTTATTAAGATAAATGTGTAAACTATTATAAAATTTAATATAAAATTAGAATAGATTATGATTATAAAATAGTTTTCATTTTTTTTTTTAGATATCTTAAATTTATATTTCAATTTATAGAAATTATTTTATATAGTTTATATTTATTTTTATTAAATAGGTAGGAAATTGCATAATCTACATTATGCGTTACGTTATATGCGACATAAGCTAACAGAAGCAAAACGTTATATTACCGTTATCGCTATTTTAAACATTGGTTTTAAACATCAACTGATATAAGTACATAATGTGATTATCATATTAGATTTCGAGCAAGTCAATACAATATAGACCATGTAATATTAGTACCGATATTGGCAATATCACTAATAATTTACCAACAGTTCCAATATCGCAATATGATATGCCAAATGTCACTGATTTCGGATATCATAACCACCTTTGATAGTGAGCCTTACACCAATACTAGTTTCTGAGATTTTAAATCAAAATCTACCTATACTTGAGTCCCTAAAGTGCACTTCATTGCTGATCTCAAACAAAACCTTGATTATCCCATGTTAGTGGAAGGTGATGTGAAAGCGACTAAGACAGGTTGCACGGACATGATAGCCTTGAGAAATTTGGACACTAAATGGTAGGGGCTACGGAAAAAATTAATATGTTGAAATTTAGTGAAGACAACCAAAATCTAAAGTAAACAAAAATATATGAAATACGCACATAAAAACACAACAATTTAAATTTCCCAACTTCCAGCATCCCATGTTAACTGTTCGTTTTACATGACGAAATACTAATTGCCATTTAGTCCTCATTAGGTCAAAAATGTTCCATAATACAAAGAGAATATCACATCTTTAGTTTTAGAAGGAAATAAAATACGACTAGGAAAAACTTTTATTCTTTCGTGGTGACAATAAATCAGCCCCTTTCACATGCTCTCCATTTGTGAAAAGAAATGCCTCCATCTCCAGTTCATCAAACGAACGATTAGAACTCGTAGAAGTCCAATACCCTTTATAAGATTAAAAGGTCACCACCAATATCACACAATCATGTTGGCCCCTTTACATATTCTTCACTTGTCCTCGAAAGAAGGCAATAATTAGAGTGAACATACACCCCCCATGGTGTGGTAGCATCTTGTTGCTTAAGCTCGAAGGGATGAATAAGTGGACAGTAAGATGAAGAGGATGATCGTCCAGGAAGTTCAAAGCTAGATTCTGATGATCCACGCTATAATGAGTTTGCTTCTTTCAAAAAAGTATGTTGTAACTATGATAAGGGTAAACTCATTGGAACATCCAGATAGCCTAGACAATTCTTCTTTACTCTTTGAAGATTGATAATCATTTGGGAAGTATCGTCTCAAGAATTTGTTTCTTTTTTTTATCTCTGTAAGGTGTCACACAATTTAGGCCTGACCTATGCCATTCATGAGTGCAGCATCTATGACGCAGTACAGAAGCAAACAATTAGAGTCTGTGGTGGGATTTTTGGAGGAATAGAAGATGGACTAGGTTATATGCAAGATATCCTCAGGTCTCAGTACCTGGTGATATGTCACATACTTTCAATGAATCCCCGGAAAAAAAAAATAGATTTGTTTCGCAAATCAAAATGCTACACACAAAAGGTTTTTAATCAAAACCTTATTCCATCCCTTCAAGAGTCTCTTACAACTTATTTATAATGAAAATTAAATGAAAAGTCATATAACCAAGAGTTGCAATAACTAAAATGAGTCTTTTTAATAATTAACACAAGTCTTCTAGGCTTCTAAAAGGATCTCCCATTAATTCTTCTCAGCTCAAAAGTATTAATCTCTGGTGAATGTAGAGATAGCTAGCATCAATATCAGATATCAGCAATATATAAATTGGCAAAATTATATACCGGATATCGGATAGCGGGCAATATAATGCGATACGATACTAAATACCGGATGTCATATCGGTGTCATTCTGGTTATAAAATATATAATAAAATATATTAAACTATTTAAAACAAGTTTAGGGTTTTAAATGATACTTACCTTAGCCAATTTGCTTGAAAAAGGTGATCTACTCGAGAGTTGAGAGGGGCGCGGAATCTGCTCGAGAAAGAAAAGAGGTGATTTGCTTAAGAGAGGGACGGAGAGCTGAACTATACGCGTGAGCAAGAGAGAGGTCATTGTTGGGGCTCATGGATTGTCAGGATCGAGACTCTTGGTAGTCGATACTGGGAGTGGTGAGTGAGGTGCTAACTCTTTGTCGCGACGTATTTGATGTGATAGCTCGATCAAAAAGAGAGCAAAGAGAGGATGAAGACATTGAATCATTGATCGACTCATGGATTATCACAATAGGTAGGGTTTACGAGATCATCAAGATCAGGGCTCTCAATAATTGGTGTAAGAGTTGAGAGACATAGGTGCGGGGCTCCGCCTGATCAAGCGAGAGGACGGAAAGAAAGAGGAAGAAGTGAAGCATCAAATCATCGATCAATTAGATTTAGTATAGAATGAGAAATTGGAAATTTGATGATATTTGTATAAATAGGTTAAAGAGTTAGGTTTAATGGGTCTAATCCAAAAAAGAAAAAAAATCTGATAATATGTTAATCTCACTAAAACTTTTCATCTTGTTTATGTGGTCGATATATCATCCGATATCTGCTCAAAATGAGAACAAATAAAAATTGATTTTACTATATCGTCTTAATCCCAAAACTGATATTACCAGTCTATATATCGATATACTGCCAAATACTTAAAACACTGGCCACAAGAGCTCAGGAACAATTCAAAGTCACAATGCTTCAAATAAGACTCCAATATGGCTCGAATTGGGCTTGGAATGGATCGGGAACAAGTTTGTTCCAGCAAAATTATTCGGACATGCAACCATTGTCAATTCAAACATGTTTACATAAGATCAAGAGGCTCGGGAATTAATAAATCTTTCCTCTTCGCTTTGATTTCCACAATCAGAAGGCAAATAGATGTTGGTTTTCAGTTCCGTACACACACTCCATCGATGATAAAACATCACCAATGAAACAGAATGTCAGCGAGTGGCACGAACACAGTGGTGGATGTAACGAGGTTGCGGGACGTCGGAGGAAAGTTGAGATGGGTTGGCAGTTATGAAGACCTTTAGAGGTCGTTGGCAGTGTTGGGGGCGCGAATGAGGGACGTCAAGCTTCGAGAGGGCTTAGGAGGACTTGGTAGTGCTCATCTGGGGTCTCAATTGGACCAACGAGAATCAATGGAGGGTTCCCTTTCGTCCATGATGTCAACAGAGGGGAAAAAGATGGAGTTATTGGTGATGATGGGAAGTGATTCACCATGGATTCGGGGCCATGATGTTGATGCTCTATGACGCATGAACAAATATACGACCATTATTTTAAATTCCCGATGCGGTCGATATATCTTTTTTCGGGATCAGCCAAAACAATATGTTAAAAAAAGAAGTCATATCGCTTCAGCCGATATTTGCAACATCGCTCGATATATAGCTTCGATATATCATTCTGATATATCGCCCGACATGGTTTTTTTTTTTAATTGAGTTTTTAACTTATAAACATATTTGGTATTCAAAGTCTTTCTCCACTCTTAAATCTACCAGATTTTTAAATTGTTTCTTTAGAAACTTGAGAGCCACACACGTAAAAATATACAAATGTTAGAGATCTACATTACAGAGTTTATTTAAATACTACTCAAGATTTAAAATCTTCTCCAAAATTATCTCTTTCTTCCATTTCTTCTCTGTGTCTTTGCTTATTTAATTACTGTTATTGTTACTATTGTTATTCTTGTTATTACTATTATTACTATCAATCTTTTTCAGTTAATAACATTGTCGTACCTGAATCTCAATTACTTTTATAATTTATGTTTTTAACTTTCGTTAAAATTGTTATATAGTTTATTTTATATTGTTATGCTTGTATATAGGATCATGTTCCTAAATACCTTTATACATACATACATATACATATACATATATATATATACATATACATATACATATATATATACATATATAAATATATATATATATATACATATATATATATATATATATACATATATATATATATATATATATATATATATATATATATATATATATATATTGTGTCATGCTAGTTAGATGGATGAAATTAATTCACTTCTAAGATATAAATTTATACATTTGACGTGAATATATTGTGTTTGACATGGACATACGAAATGAGCTCGTATTCCCATATATCGTCCAATATTTGCTATCTGAAATGAAAAGAACTCATCCGATATGATCCCGATATCCAATATTAAGAACCATGTATATGATATGAATACACGACAATATAAATATACGCGTATTTATGCATATGATATATATATATATAATGCATATCAAAAATTGTAATCATGAAGACATTTTCTTTGAAATAGAAAGAAAAGAAAAAAATCTTAATGATTTAAAATATACATTATAATCAAGTAACTATATTACAGAAAGAGTCAGATTCAATCCACTGGACCACTACCTTAAGTAGAATATTTGAAATCTCTCTTTGCAAAGTTTAGTATCCTTTTATATCAAAGAATATGTCATTTTAGTCAATATATGGCTCCATAATGCTCAACATGTAATCTCTATGATTTTTTACAAACTGCAAGGCCTCAATATGTGATATGTATGATTTTTTGAAAGCGAAAACAACATTAGCGCACAAAGATTTGAGTTTTCAAAATAGGATAGAGTTTCGGTGTGTCTGATACGTATCAGCAAGTGTCATGCGAGTGTTCGTGGTTGATACTTATCCAAAATGAATATGATACTCACTTTGAAGTGTTCGTGCTTCATAGTCAATATTGAAGATGATGTTAATGGTGGGGATGTTGTTGCCACCGATCAAAATGGTGACTTGAAGTTTTCTTTTTTATTTTTATTTTCTATTTTCTTTTTTCCACTATTTCTTTACATTTTTTCCTTTTTTTTTTTACTTTTTTCAGTTAAAGTTTTTTTAAATAAAATAAAATAAAAATGGAAGAAGAAGATGATGGAAATGAGATTATAAACTTGGGGAAAGGCGTTTTTTAAAAAACTAAAATCAATTGAAAAAGAAGGAAAAATGAAAGAGAAAATGAAGATGGATTGGTGGATCCTTGAGCTTTTAATACTAATTTTACACAATAACGGACAATTATGTGGTGAGATCTGGAAGATGGGGCGATGAATTAGGTTTGATGCACAATATTTTTGAGCCTCAAAATCCATATGATTTCTCACCCACTTTTTTAGCAAATCCATTAAGAAAGATTTAAACTTTATCGCAAATCAATATTATTAAAAACAAAAGGTTATTTTAATAAAATCTAACTCTATCCCTTCAAGAGTCTCTTACAATTATTTATAATGAAAACGCAAAAGAAAAATCAAATAACCAAGAGCAATCTTAAAATGAGTCTTCTTAATAATTGACACACTCGGTTTCAAAAAGGATATCCATACATAGATGAAATATTAAAATATGGTATCAATGAACGCAAACTAAGTAAACAGCAGAATGATTAAATTAAAATTCAAAATTACCTTGGGTTCAATGAGTGAGCTAGGGGAATATTATTTTGCTAACATGGGATTAGTATATTAAACACAATTGTAAAAGGACATCAGTACCGAACCTTTGTGTTCATATTTGTATATGACTGCTCCACTTTCTCAATCATGAAGTACATCTCATACATCAAGTGAAAACCAGGTTTATCCATATACGCAAACCTCAACAAGTCATAGATTAGGATGGTAAAGGAGAGTATAAACTCTTCACATTAAGTGTCCTTCAAAAATCATTTTTTCAAAAGGAAGACAATCACTTATCACCAAAGACTGGAGGCCTTGTTTAATGAGTTTCAACCACTTGAGCATAACTAATACCAGCCTGAATCTTGTCTCAGGTACTGATAACAATTCTAAGGAAACAAACTTAGCTAACGCCATAGAATTATTGGGAATGAAGTTCTTGCAAAAGTTTGCATCTTCAGTGACCTCCTTGAGCCAATGACAATCTTCATATATTTCTAAGACTTTTCACTATATTATTTATAGTACAAATATTCTTCAATGCAAGAATTAAGGTATGGACCAGAAATGGAGTCCAAAAGGTATGTGGATACAAGAGCATTAATGGCGATATTTATCTGATGATTTTAGGACCAACCTACCTTCCCCATCAAATCAGAAATAGAGAGATTTTATTTCTTTTCCCTCCACATTAATCACCTTCAAGAAGATAGGCACCTCCCATAATGCTATAAAAATTGACGAGTGGCTCTTCTTTAAGTCGATCCATCCATTAAAAACAATGGGACCCTCTTCTCCTTCTAAGTGTCTTGATTGGTGCCAATAATTCTTCAATATGTATTCGACTCATGAAGTAATAATGTCCTCAGTGTTACAAACCAGTTGAACAAAACGGCTAACAATGTAGTTAGAAGCGAAAGTGTATGATTTTACATAGTAAGGATTCTTGACAAGATGAAATAACAAAACACTGGTATAAAACATCCTTGCTATTAATGGTCTCAATTAATGGCAAATTTCACCATTAAACATATTTTATGATGTTTATCCGAACCCTTTCTTTTCTTAGGACCACGCAAATTGAAGAGAGAATGAAATTCCCCAAGATGCATTTGAAGGAGGTGGGAATGGAACCTCCTTTGGCTTGAATTTTTTATCCGCTTCTTGAACGAGCATTTCAACTCCAATATTTCACCTAATATTATTGGGCATGGGGCAAATCCTTCGTTAAGAATTTTAAGCAAGTAAGCATGAACTCTTGAATAAGTCTCAGGTAGTGGCAGTTGAACAAAACGGCTAACAATGTAGTTAGAAGCGAAAGTGTATGATTTTACATAGTAAGGATTCTTGACAAGATGAAATAGCAAAACAATGGTATAAAACATCCTTGCTATTAATGGTCTCAATTAATGGCAAATTTCACCATTAAACATATTTTATGATGTTTAACCCTTTCTTTTCTTAGGACCATAACGCAAATTGAAGAGAGAATGAAATTCCCCAAGATGCATTTGAAGGAGGTGGGAATGGAACCTCCTTTGGCTTGGATTTTTTATCCGCTTCTTGAACGAGCATTGCAACTCCAATATTTCACCTAATATTATTGGGCATGGGGCAAATCCTTCGTTAAGAATTTTAAGCAAGTGAGCATGAACTGTTGAATAAGTCTCGGGTAGTGGTTCTCAGAAAAGTGGATTTCGAACTTTGTATTTCCATGGCCATCTCCCTTTGTCACTGCTTTATTAACAAAGGCCCAAAATGGACATTTTTCATTTAAATTTCTTCGTGCATTTGATGAAGGTTATCAATTATCACCGATAAAATAGAACTTAATCCCTAATTAGGAAGACAAGAACTATAGAAACATATCAAGGTTTACAAACGTCAAAAAAATGACATTTTAAAACCCAAAATAGGTTAACACTAAATTGCTAAAGAAAAAAATCAAATTCATATTTATCTATTAGAACAAATCATCCATTTTTATGTTATAAGCAACATGGTAAACAACATATAAAGTAAACATTAACTAACAATTTATGAAATCAAAGTGGAAAAATCAAAAAGAAAGCCCTAACCATTCTTGGCTTAGCGTTGTTGTAGCTGTAACATTACTACTATGCTGGTAGCGGCATTGCTCAACTAGTAATCTCGCTATGATGACATAGTTATAGTGACAACTTCAAGGGCAAAGGCAAAGAGGGTGAGTGAAAGGGACACAAGTGACAACTTCTAGGGCAAAGTAAGAGGGTGAGTGAAAAGGACGCTAGAGAAATATTAAGCATCGATCAACGTTTCTATTTAGTTCACTGAGTTTAGTATTCCAACTCCTACTTAAAATTTGGATTTGGGTAAAAATAACATCTTGATTCGAACATGAAGCTATAGATTTCTACTTAAGCAAATTAAATTTGGATCAAAACTAGATCCAGCCCAAAATATGAAAGTAACTTAGGTGATGTGTTTGTATCCAGTTTTGACTCAAACCCATTAAGCCAACTTCTTCCTTTCATCAGCTGTGAACTAGCGTAACGCAATTGCCAAACACCAAAAAGAACATAATTTAGCTCTTGCCGCGTCCACACATGCCCCTACTGCATCCCTGCAAAGTCGACTCCGGATACACTCAAATACGAATATCTAAGACAAAATATGCTCATGCCAGACACAAATCCATGTCATATTCATGTCTGCCATGGGAGCGGCAGCAAAATATTTCCATGCAACTTAGGATCCAGCACACACTCTAGGAGTGCAAGGTGCTAGCTTTTGCTACGTGTAAGATTTAAAATTGACACACCTCTATTTGAGAACTTGATAACAAGAACGTGCCAAATGGCTCCGAGTATGAGGCCGCTGCAAGTTAGCAGGAAAAATCAAAGCAAAACACAAACTAATATTCTTTATCTTGGTATGATATTTTAATGAAAGTAACAAACCTTTAATACCGATATGTACCAATATTGTAAACGGTTAAGGTAAAGGATATAAGTCAACCTTCCATATCGTAATAACAAAACATTTCAAGAAAAATCCCAAGGCAAAGACCAAAGAGGACTGTTTTCCATGTAAACCCATTCAATATCCAAAATCTTTGTTTCCTTTAAGAAGACCTAAGATTTTGCATTAGATAACTAATATAAAATACTAATATTTTTTCCCTATTCCTAATGGGGGCACCTTAAAGTGTTATCAAGTGATGCCAGACTCAGAAAAGCAGGTGCAACCCAACTCAAAAAGAACGAGTGGAACTTTACATTACGTCATGGAAGACTGCATTGATGACATCCTCGCAGAGTCAAGAGCCCAACACATCTAACATCCTCCGACATACATTCAATTGAATGGAAACAACCAAAGTAAGATGCTATGTTTGCACTTATCTTTAATTAAATTTTTCTTTAAAAAAATTGAAAAATAACATATTATAGTGCTTGATGAAAATATTATCAAAAATGATGGTGGAATATAGTTATCTTAATCAATATCTTAATGGTTAATACGATTTTTAGTTACAGTTAATAACACAACTTGCTCAACTATTGTTTCAGATATTGGTCGATGATGCATAACAGGAATATTATATCGGATTTTAGCATATGCAAAACAATATAGACCATATGGTATTGACACCAATATTGATAATATTTTGCATCTGTCTCTAATATGATATGTCCAATATTTATCAACTTCCAATACCATAAATCATTAGCAGATGCCGCTAGAAAATCTTATATTTGAAAACTCAATATACATACAGCTTAGTTTGGCACAATGAGCATATAGTGAGAAAGATAACTAGCTAATAGATACTTGGGAGTAACTATTTTTGCAAGCTAGAGTCCATAATTCATCTTGATGCAGGGGTCTAGAATGAATTCATTGATAGAATCACAGTGACAGTTTAAGTAGAGAAGTGTTTATGGAGTAGTTTGCAATCACATAATACTTATGGCATTGAAAGTTATTTTGTAATACATCTACAAGACAAAGATATTAGGCTATTAAGAACATCCCAAAATAGTGCCTTCAACAACAATGTTGATATAGGTGCAGTGTTTTAAAAAGTGATAAGCCTGCCACCTAGCCCTCTAAGGCAGAGGTAAGTAGCATATATAATATCATAGAGAAGCTCATTTTGTCCTTTTCACCACTCTTTCGACATACTTTATCAATGTCATGACCTGTCGCCTCCATCGAAGCCTCCAATGCTGCCTATCGCACCATCACCTCCTTCCGCATGAGAAAAAGGATAGAGGGGTTAAGGTTGAGCCCATAACCGCTTGTTACAACTTAAAAGAAGGGGGTTAAGTGCATCTATTAGTTAAAATATCTTTCACTGAGGATAAAGGAGGGAGAACCTGTTAAAATGATTTTGGCATATCCAATGAATGATAGTAGCATGTTAGGAAATAAAGAATCTGCACTTTCAAAAAATATATGAAGCCAAAATGAGAATTTTAATTTTAATGTCTGCCCATGAGATAAGATTTAGAATAAATATATGATGATGAAATAAGAAGTAGCTTCATTAAGGATGAAGAAGTTAGAAGCTAGATAGTTTATGCAGCAGATGAGACCAATAATGGTGTTAATTACAAAAAGGGAGCAAATGCATAGTAATAGGATTGCGGTCAGAGGAGCAAGGACTAGAATTAGTCCTAAAAGGACATAAGAGGAGACAATTATATAAGATAAGGTACCTAAGCAATTTAACTGAGGAGATGGCCCCAGCCAAAGCTAACTTGGAACAAAAGGATTTATGTACGACCCTAAAACAGATCAAGACTTTTTTGTTGATATTGTGGTTTTCATTTTGTTATATAGAAAACTTGTATAATGTCGCATAGGTGGGGCCTACTTGCAATACCCTAAGTCCCTAACTATGTTTGACAAGAAGTTGCATTAGAATAATAAAAAACTCAAACTAAATTCTACATTAAGCATGCTCTTCCATGACTAACGTTAATATTTTGTTGAACTTCAATTATCATGAAAAAAAAAGTGCATATTTCCTACACAGGCAAATTGCTCTAGAAGCATTGTTTTAAATATCGGCCGCAACGAACGATATATCGCCTAATATATCATTTTGGAGGGTCTATTAATACGATAGAAAATTCGATATTGGCTCATAACCCCAATATATCGTCTGATATCCCGTTATCTGATATGAAAACTGGCATCTGATACGATTTCAATACCCGATATTTAAAATCTTGTCTAGAAGTAAATAACAAGCATCCATTTAATTTTATTGCCCATTCCTCTCACTAGACACCTTGATGGAAACTTTATTTGATATTAAAGGATTTTATTAGTTTTTGAGATAAGATAGGAAAAATTATTTTGTACTGATTCTTATCTTTAATACACTTTACAGTACATAAATTTTTAAACTTTCTCTCTCTTATTCGAGAAGAAGAGATTAAAAAAAGATAAAAAATTTATTTTGATAAATTATATAATTATAGTTTTACTCAAGATTTGGGAGATCTTACTATTCAATGTGAAGATACGAATCGTAGTTTTATGCACAGAATCAAGGAGTCTGGAGTAAAACAGGTTTTGAAGAGGATGAAGTTAAGAAAATCTATTGGTCCAGATGAGATTCCTATAGAGATATGGAGATACTTAGGAGAGATTAGTGTGAGGTGGCTAACAGATCTTTTTAACAAGATTTGGCAAATTAAGAAAATACCAAATGAATGGAGGAAGAGTATCATAATACCTTTGTATATAAGGGCGACATTCAGAGTTGTTCTAACTATCGGGGAATAAAACTCATGTGTCACACTATGAAGCTTTCAGAAAAGGTAATTGAATATAGATTGCGACAAACTATTAAAATATCGGAAAACCAGTTTGGATTTATGCCGGGACGATCGACGACAGAAGCTATTCATTTATTTCGTCAACTTATAAAACGATTCCGAGAGAGAAATAGAGATTTGCATATAGTATTTATTGACTTAGAGAAAGCCTATAATAAAGTTTCACAAGAGATACTTTGGTGGATACTGATGAAGAAAAGAGTTCCCATCAAGTATATCGACATAATTAAGAATATGTATGATGGAGTAGTGGCCAATGTCAGAACATGTGGTGGTTTAACAAGTGATTTTTCTATCACAATTGGATTGCATCAAGAATCTGCATTGAGCCCATTCTTATTTGCTATAGTGATGGATGAGCTTACTAAATCCATTCAGAATGAGATACCTTAGTGTATGCTATTTGCTGATAATATCGTCTTAGTTGATGAGACAAGAGCAGGGGTAATGCCAAGTTAGAGTTATGGAGGCATACATTAGAATCTAGAGGTTTTAAATTGAGTAGTTTTAAAACAGAGTATATGAAGAGTAAATTTAATAAACGACGGACCATAAACTATAATGCTGTAAAACTGGATAGGCAAGAGATACAAATGAGCAGTAAATTTTGATATTTGGGTTCTATTATTCAGAATGATGGAGAGATTAATAATGATGTTAACCATAGGATACAAACTGGCTGGTTGAAATGGAGGAGAGCAACGGGAGTTTTATGCGACCGTAACATTCCGTTAAGATTGAAAGAAAAATTTTATAGTACTACTATTAGGCCAACATTATTATATAGCACGGAATGTTGAGGTATAAAAAAACATCATTTACAGAAGATAAGTGTAGCAGAGATGCGCATGCTCCGTTGGATCTGCGGCAACACTAGGAGAGATAAAGATAGAAATGAAAATATTCGTGCTAAGATAGGTGTAGCTCCCATCGATGAGAAAATGCGATAAAATCGCTTAGGATGGTTTGGTCAAATGCAATGTACGCCTACAAGTACACCAGTTCGAAGAAGGGAGTTTATCAATATTGGATAAGTTAAAAGAACGAAGAGAAGACCAAAAAAAATATAGATGGAGGTGATATGCAAAGATATGGAGTATAGAGGTTTAAATAAAGAGATATTACTTGATAGAAATGAATGGAGAAGGAATATCAAAGTGATCGATCCGGCGTGATTCTTTTTTTGGTTCATGTAGCCTACCCCAAATACTTGGGATAAAAGGCTTAGTTGTTGTTGTTGGTGGTGGTGAGATAAGATAGGATTTGACTCAGATTTGATTTTATTTGATAGGATTCTATTTGGATTATGTTAAGATTAGGTTATTTTGGATTTTCCCTATATATACGTTTTGTATGAGGCATTTTGGAAATTGATGAATAATATATAAAATTTGAGAAAATTCTTACGTGGATTTCACATGAGTCAAATCTCTCATCATGGATTTGTTGAGAGTGGACGTGGATTCGCCTTGGTGGATTTCCGAATTTTATCTGTTCTTTTCCAATTTCTCTAAAAAAAAGCCCTAATTTCCCAAATCCCTAACCCTAATTTGTCTCCGTCCTGCGTCACACCTATCCTCATATACCTCAACTACAATATAGACAGAAAAAAATGACTTTAACATTCAACTACCAATCTTGCATCCTCTCTAAACAAATAATGTTCATGTATCCAAGGATTCACAACAATTTCTAAGAAACACAAAGGTAAATAAGCTTTCATCCTAAGTAGACTTAAATCGCTTAAGTCTAAAACCCACCCTAATGCAGAAGCCAATGCACATGTTAATAATTCCATCCAAATTCAGAATAAGGTGGTGATTTTACAATTTGCTATAATTTGTTTTGCCAAAGACAAGGTTAACAACATATTTCACACTACAAACTTACAAATCAAAACTTATGGTCCTTCAAGGTATAAATTAATGCCTTCCAACTCCCTCACCAAAAGACTAACATGATTGTTGGGCATCCACACCTTTATTGATTTGAATGACAAATCATCACATTATGACATAGTTTGCATTCATCACCACCATTGTCATCATCTGCCTTTGACCAGCAAAATGGGGTTGCCTACAGATCCAACTCTCTATTGAGAAGGATCCCTGCACAGATTTTGACAAACTTAAAGCTTGTGATCAACCCAACATAAAACCTTTAAATTGTTCAGATCCTAGACAACAGAAACCATATGGAAGAGGGGTTCTGCATAAAGACTAATAGATCAGTTGGCAAATAGGAAATCCTACTAGCCAACCCTTCCCTTGTAATCCTTAGTAGTTCCAATAATAAGCCAAAAACTGCACTTCACACTATCCAATAAGAAAATCAAATTACAACGTTAGTACATTAATGTAATAAGAAACAACTTTCCATGACAACTAACAAACAGGTCTCATCACATGTATCATCTTAACATAGCTGAAAATGGATGCCCAAATAGGTTTTGACTTCTACTTATATGAAAAGGTTAAATCTGACAGAATCCTAGGCTTCAAAGCTAGCACCCTAAAAGAATTTCAAAGATCACGCCCTACTGCAAGAACGCAAAGAGTATCAAGTAACATTTCCAGCTTTAGTTACATTCTTTTCTGAATGTTTCATATTCACAGTGAAGGAAATTACTGGATCTCCCCATCCTTTATTTTGTTCTCGTATCAAGAAATACTCAAAAGAATGTGCAGTGTCAACCTTTGATAATCAAATACATATTAATATAAGAAATATATATATTATGGATACCCATCAATCAAACTTCCAAGCTGTAAAAAAAAAATTCATTCAGTAGACATAAAACACTTCTATAGTTCACACAGTATAGGCTCTAAAACATAAAGATACAAGCAATTGCCAATTGATGACCATGATGTGCATTAACGTTTCCAGTAAAAAGAAATGAAAATGCATATATAATGCAATACTTGAAACACAACCACCATAGTGTATTAAGAAAAAGAAACCCAAGGGCAACAAATATTAGATCTCCGAGAAAACATAACCATAAGATGTTAGGTTCTAAAAGATGCATATTCTATAATATATTGACAATTATGATACATGAACTTGCAAGGGGATCAAGCCCATTGAGCTGAAGAAAACTACAGGAGCTAGCCAATATAGGATATCCAATCAGGGCTTCTTAGGAGGCTATCTGTAAGTTTTCAGAGAAATCTTTCCTTCAAGAAGACAGCAAGCAAACTATCTAATAGCAGCAGCTAATTAAAGGGTTAAAACTGAGACCAAGTTGAATTTTAGCCCTTTTTCATGCCCACGGAGAGCTCCATAGGAGGTTATCCCTACCAAAACATCAGGTTTAAAATTTGTATTTTTCTCATATCTATTTAGCATGACAATTACTTTTAGTAGAATAAGTTTTCATATTTCCTACATATTATAGTGAGAAAAACATTACTCATGTAACACCCAAATTCTACAATACCCGAAAAAAAAAAATTAAATTTCTATCATACTTAAATAAATAATAATATAATTATCTTAAAGATATAACTAGTTCAAAATATTTTATTGTTTTTATTTAATTTATTATCTTAACTATTTTCAAAATCAAAATAAAATTAGATAAGATAGTTTTTAAAATCCAAACTATAATAATTAATCTTATCCAATAACCATAGCATTCTAAGTTTCTAACTATCTAAACTCTATCTTGCCTAACTACCTAACAACTTATCCCTTCTCCCAAATTTTTTCAAGTTAAAGAAAATAACAACAGCAAAAAAAGAGAAGACCGTAAAAAAACAGAAAAAAGGGAAGAAGCGAGAAAGGAAATAGAGAAGGAAAAAAAAAAGGGAGACAAGAAGAAACGAGAAGAAAAAAGAAAAGAAAAAAAAAAGAGAAACAAATAAAAGAGATAAAAGAAAAAAAATATAAAAGAGAAGAAGAAGATCATGTTGCCAAATTGGAGATCTGCCTGGCAAGTGCTATTTCACTTCTATGGATATATTTTCTTGTATAATAAAATCTAAAGATGAAGAAATTAAATACACAACTCTAAATTTTTCTCGTTTCCCTTTTCTTTCATGTATATTAGAGTTTCCTTTACATATTAATTTATGTGTAATCCAAATTTTTCTTTCCTTTTGTTTTATCTATATGTGAATATATAAAAAAAAAAAAATAGGATTTTTCTTAGTTAATTAATGACGAGATATTAAAAAAAAGTGATTGAGTCCTTGATTCTTGCATATATGGACTGTTAGAGATCAATTTGATTATGACTGATAATCTTTAATAGTTCTTTTTATATATATTTGTTTATTGTAACGATTTATGGAGTTTCAACGCGTTCATCATTTTCAGAAATATCGCACCGCAATATCAGTCCAAACCGATATTGTTGTCAATATATCGGAACCTCAATTGCAGCCAATTTTTTGATTCAGTTTTTGCATTAGGTCAAAAAAAATTCCAGTTTTTACTTCAGTTTTGAAACTTGCCTAGAATTCCATATATTTTGCTTCATGTGTTTACTTTAGTTTTGATTTTTTTCTCATTATTTTTTGCTTCAATTTTGATTTTTTTCTCACTATTTTTTGCTTCAGTTTTGATTTTTTTCTCACGTTTTTTGGCTTCAATTTTGATTTTTTGCTTCAGTTTTGAATTTGTTCTCACTGTTTTTATAATCTATGTACTGAATGTCAGATATATAGATAAGAATAGATGGATTTTTTTCTCACTGTTTTCACTTCAGTTTAGATTTTTTGCTTCAGTTTTTGCTTGGTAATTGTTTTAATCTTTTATTGGAAAGGAAACTATCAACCATGTAATCACAATTCCCTTTATCTAGTATTCATTTTATATTATCGTATATATATAATATAAGCCCTAATTTTATATTGGAAAGGAAACTATATGATACTTTATGTAGTTTTTTTATAATGCATGCATGAATTACCTTATTCATATTTATTTTCTGATATATGCATATATATTTACATTCCAATATTGACATCTGATATTTAAAAAATATCCTCAATATTTTTCCGAATTTTTCCATCCCATATATCCGCAATATCTAATATTTAAAACCATGATCATGTTTTATGTGCATGTTTGTTTCCATTTTCTATATTTGCTACCATAGCTTTCATAACATGTGTGTACTACCTGTTAATCATTATCATTTTCTAGAAAAATATAATTAAATCTACGATCCATTTTACAAGACATAGTTTTCATGGTGATCTCATATTTTCCTCCATTAATTTTTTTGTGCATTACATATTATATACCACACATAACGTGCCTGTGTATTATTATCCCTCTTTTTATCTCACTTATTAGGTCATCCCAATGATCCTGCTTTGGCATGCCTAAACAATCTGACTTTGCAGGCTATCGAGGAGGAAGACCCAGCACAGGTAGAACCATATCTCGAGAAACAAGTAAATATAAAGTTGGTATTTCCGCAGCGAGTCTTTGTGAGAGAATCTTTGTTTTATAAGTTACCTTTTATCTTGATAAGAAAAATGATGGTTTTCACTTCCATCTTTATTTTCAAACATTTAATCCGAGAATTGTAATGTGTCACTACTCTTTCGGACTCTCTCATGTTCTTTGATAAATTTATAGTTTTATTGGAATAAATAGATCATTTGTATTTAGATTATTCTTTCTATGTATATGCGTATATGACCATGTGGCAGATGTACATGTTTGCATTCATTAATTTTAGGCTAGACGTATACGTTTTCAATATGTTATCGAATGCTACCTGTATATTGGGATGTGGGGCGTACAACTCAAATCTTCTTTACCCAAACTTTCATAACTATTTCACATACAATCCACATGTAACTTGTCAAGTTTATTAAAAATTCATGATGATCAAAAGCTTCTCTACGTCCAACAATTATATATCAAAGAAAAACAGTAGGAAACCTCCTTGCATTCGTTGAGATGCCTGTCCCACAGAAAACAGTAATGCAATTAAATGGCAACACCTGTATTCACTACTGCTTGCTTGGATGATTTTAGAACTTAAAGCAAATTAGGCACGGCAATTGGTAACTGCTAGCTTGTCAACTACTAACAGAAAGCTACTACTGATGATGCTGTTCAAGATTTAGCGACCCAAAAACAAAGTGAATAATGCAACAATATGACGAGCATAGGTGCATAAAGAGTTTATGAGAAATCAAGCAATTCCTCAAGATGCAAGCAAGCTAGAACTTAAACTTCTACAAATGCATCAACAAGGACATAGAAACAGCTAAGCTATTTAACATATTCATATATATTAAGAAAACAGCCAGAAGCTTAGGACATACAACCATATTTAGATACCGTACCTGGCTTCTCTATCAAATCCAAAACGTGCAGCAAAATAGAAAGCCACCGACAGTAGCCAGGAATCACTATGCACGGCAACCAGTGACAACCAATCCTTTCCATCCATTCCATCCCTAGCAAAATTTATGCCCAAGGCCGGTTCGGGAAGTTCAGGAGGCACTTCCTCAGCAGGCAAGGTCACCTCCCATGACTCATTAGGAAATCCATAAAGACACAAGTTCTCCCTCTCTGCAAATGCAATAGAATAAATGTCAAAGAGGACGAAACATTTCAATACACAATTTAGAAGGGTAAAAAAAATAATCACGAGCTCACTACATAGTACAAGGTTGCTCCATGGTAAACAGCAAACATGACTTCTACACAAGCATTAAAACTTGCAAAATGATGCTATTATAAAGTCCTATAATGTCTTGAATAAATTATCGAATGCAGAAAAAAATTGCAATTGTGCAAAAAAAGAGGACATGCTGGCAAAAAATTCCTAGCACTATATCTATTTCCTGCTATAGCTGTTTCCTTCAGAAGGTAACTTTCGCAAGGGGCCTCCGAAAAATTCTTTGTTTTGAAATTTTTGAAACAAATGAAGTATTAAAAGAATTAAACAGCTCAAGGAAAGAGGCACGGAATGCAAATAAGCATTACTTCGAGGTGTTATTTGCAAAAGAACCTAAAAATTAATGATAATATAAAATCAAATCAAGGAACAATAAGACCGAACGTGGAAGGGAATTTTTCAAAAATAAGGAAGAAATTACATTTAGACATGAACAAAATGCTCGCAATTAGATCTCTCAATCATCCGATAAAACTATTTCATACGTCAAAAACTCAAGTTTTAAGGGAAAAAAAAAAAGCAAAGAAACCGATCGAAAACCCTAGCATTACCGAATCAAACCTCGAGCAGCGAGAAGACTCACCGGGATCGCAGAGACCATAGAACTTCTCGACATCTATTCAAGGAAAAAGAAAAGGAAAACATAAATTTACAACTGAATCAAGCCAAAAAAAAAACCCAAAAAGGATGGAAAAAAGTAAAGAACTTGCGTTGGATTACCAGTGGTGAGAGCTTTGATCATGGCGTTCCTCCGGCCCCTGTAATCCCTGTAAACGTCCTCGACGGTGCGAGGATGATAGGCCCCGTCGTCCATTTCTCCCGTGAGGACAGTGATTAGGGTTTCTAGAGGGCTCTAGAGTTTTTGAAAAAACTCTCTCTCTCCTTTTCGGGTCGGAAGATAGAGGTCCAAGAAGAGAGGATTTGAGATGGAGGGGAGAGAGAGAGAGAGAGAGAGAGAGAGAGCGTGCGGAAGAGAGACGGATTTTGTTGCGGGTTTATTAATTGGGTGCAGTCGCCTTTTTTGTTTGATTTTAGGGCTTGCGTTGCTGTTCTTGGGAGTTTCCAAAGGAGCACACCTTTGTTTTGTTTTTTTTTTGGGGTATTTACTGGTTTGTCCCTCAATCTTTAAATATTATGATTTTACCCCCCAAATCTTCATATTTATAATTTTGCCCGTCCAAATCTCATAAGTTACAACAATTTTGTCCCCTTCTCTAACATTCCCAAACACAGTTAATTTTTTGACCATTTTACCCCTCATTTCCTCTTTTATTTTCCTCCTTTCTTCTTATTTTTCATTATTTCTCCTCTCTTCCTCCTCTCTTCTTCTTCTCTTTTCCTCCTCTCTTCTCATTTTCTTCATTTTTTTTTTACTCTTTCATATTCATATTTTCCTCCTCTCTTCTTATTTTCTTCTCTTTTTTTACTTGAGATAATTGATTTGGTGAACTAGAGGAAAAATGCATGACATGAAAGAGTAAAAAAATGAAGAAAATAAGAAGAGAATAGGAAAAGAGAAGGAGAAGAGAGGAGAAAGAGAGGAGAAATAATGAAGAAAATAAGAAGAAAGGAGAAAGAGAGAAGAAGAAGAGGAGGAAAATAAAAGAGGAAATAAGGGGTAAAATGGTCAAAAAATTAACTGTGTTTGGGAAAGTTACAGAGGGGGGCAAAATTGTTGTAACTTATGAGATTTGAGAGGCAAAATTATAAATATGAAGATTTGGGAGGTAAAATCATAATATTTAAAGATTTGAGGGGCAAACTAGTAAATACCCCTTTTTTTTTCCCAAGTAAAGCCCACTTAAAAGTTAGGTTTTATTTACCACTTTGTCATTTAAATGTTAAGGCAAAAATATCCTTATCTTCAATATTTTTATTCTCTTTCTCATCTCTTCTACCGTCATTACTCTTCTGTCGCCACCGCTGTTGTCTCTGCTCTCCTCCGTCACTTCAGGGTCGGCCGCTGCGACGACTTCAGTCTAAGGTATTAAATCCTAGCAAAATTCTAATTCTGAGTTTTTCTTTTTCTTTGAATCGACCCTAGGAGTTTTTCTTTTTCGGCTCAAGGAGTTTTGGTTGCATCGACGGAGATGAGGAGGAGCAGTTGCGACAGAGATGGTTAGGAAATGGTGACGGCAAGATCAAACGTGTGCTTGTTCTTCACTGCAAACTCCAAACATTGATAAAAAAATATATACTCGTTCTTCACCGTAAGCTCCAAATATTGATTCAAGTTAGACAGTCCGGATCCACAAGATCCAAGACTATAGTGGATCTGGGCTTATAGTCTCGGATCCATTTTATCGGATCTAGGTTGTCTAGTCCGGATCAAAAAAACTGTCGTTGAATAGTTTTAAGCGCTTTCGTCGAGAGGCAGAGCTTGAGGTACCGCTTGCCAGCCTGCCACCAAACCCTCTTGTATTGCAAGTTGACGAATTGGAGCTTCTTGGTCTTGTGATTGGATCTTTTTTTAGTGTTCTTGGGTAAACATTTGAACTTTGAGATGAAAATGGGGAGATTTTAAAATGGGCAACTTACAGGCGATGATTGGGACGATGGGGAGCTTAGGCCTGAGAATTTGGGCGGTGGCAGTGGCGGTGATCTTAAGGTCGGAGAGTTCAGAGGTTGCGAATTCGACGACTGTGGGGAGTTCAGGAAGGAGGGTAAAGGGGCGGCCGGAACCCTAATCCTAAGGATAGTTTTTAGAATTTTAAATGTGCTTGCTAGGAAAAATCCTTTCTTTTCAAAAGAGAGAATGAGCTCACTAGGAAAAGTGGGCTCACTAGGAAAAAAGGTGTGATCCTTTGGAAATTCCCGAGTTCTTTGCTTCGCGGAGAGAAGTGGACCAGGTGGTGGTGTGCAAATTCTCAATGTGCATTCCCTGTTTCTAACTGAGCCCATTCTCTAAGTATGTCCACTAAAAAATTTAAATCAACGTGTTTTGCTAACTACGTCCACTAAAAATTTCAAGTCTATTTAAAATTGTTGTCCGAGTACTAATACCCCGATATAGTATACACCGTTCAATTATTAAATCCTAAATAGACATATTATTAATATTATTGCTTATTAGTTTTTTAAAATAAAATTATCTAT
Source organism: Dracaena cambodiana (assembly GCA_036321105.1). Classification (NCBI taxonomy): domain Eukaryota; kingdom Viridiplantae; phylum Streptophyta; class Magnoliopsida; order Asparagales; family Asparagaceae; genus Dracaena; species Dracaena cambodiana. Next base: position 32,082,065 of record JAYEPQ010000004.1, read on the forward strand.
TCTGGGTGTTAATAAACATGAAGTTTTTAAAGGAGCACACAACTTTTACTTTTCTTAGTGTATTTTTTGTTCGGACTTTTAGCTCGAACCGTTCTAAAATAGGCTCACTAGGAAAAAATGTTGTGCTCTTTTGGAAACTCCCATAAACCGAAGAAGTACATTACTCATTTAGCTACAAAATTTCATGCCAACTTCAAATGAGGAAGACAATAGCAACTTAGTAAAAAAAAAAAAATTAAATGGCAAATTTAATTAGTTTAAATTTTTTAGGTGGTCTGATTTAAAAGAAAGGCATTCTCATTTGGAATTTTTCCAGTGGTGGTGGGCTTTTAATTGGGGAATGAAATGACGAATATATGTCCTAGTCAAAACGAGAAAAGTCCGGTCCAATTCATGTTTCCATCCAAAATGCTTGCTAGATGTTATCTTTGACTAGATTGTATAATGATAGTAGTCACATATACAAATATTTAATTATTCTTGTTATTATCTGTACATGATGAGTTTAGACATATCATAATTCATATCTAAACATGCATGTCATATATATGCACACATCTTTATTTATGTATATTATTACTTGTGCATGTTATTCTTACTTAGAAATGATACCTTACGCATGTAAACATGTTCTATAATTCTTATACATGCTAGTATTACTCTTGTACTTGTCAGTATTACCATGCGTGTCGTTTCATATTCACATGGTTATTGATACATTCATAATATTATAGATGACAGCTTAATATATGAATTCTTATTGCATATATCTCATTCATTCTTAGCATATACAATATAATGAATGGTGGAATGAAATACGTATTATGGAAGTTTATAGTCTTATTTCTAATTCGCTTAGCGACATGTCATCCGGCTCGTTTGGAACCGGTACTTGAACCATTGTCTCGAGTATATACGAGATATCTAATTCGCATATCCAGTTCGTGTGAAAATTGATAATTGAGCCATGGTCCTAGGTATATATAGGATATTTAATTCGCCTAGTGGCGTACTATCAATTCATGTGGAAACTAGTGCTTGAGCCGTAGTCCCGGTATGTTCAGAATATCCAATTTGCCTAGTAATGTGCCATCTGATTTGTGTAGAAAATGATACTTGGATTGTGATATCGGCTATATATAGTATAATTCTACAACACATGAATACTCTCACCATTCTGTTCCAAAATAATAAGATAGAATTTATATCCATTTGCTTGATCAACTAAACTATATATATACCATTTTTTTTTATGATTCATGTTTTCTAATACATACCCTTGTACTTCATGATTCATATATATGATCATATTATATTGTGCATATCATATACTACATGATTTTTATTATATTTTGTATATCATGTATTTCATTATTCACGTGCATGTATCTCTTACCTTGTTCCTACTAGCATATCGCATTGATATGTTTTCTATTGTATGACGCGAGGTTGGGTTTCTATTCTTATTTGAGTTTTGACCTCTGAAAATTATTACTCCCCAGGTCTACCAGTCGAGACAATGGTAGTAGAGGAGGAGAACCTACATTTGAGAATCCACATTTTCAGGAATACGCCAAATGCCAATAGCCAGCTTCTTGTAGAATACTCACTTTTTTGTGTATATATCATTTTGATTTGTATATGTATATGTATCATACTTCCTATTTCTGTCCGTGGTATCTGGACATTCTTATATATATATTCAGTATTTATATTGTTCTGTTCTAATACTGTACTTAACTCTACATGAATAATCTTTTGATGTACATATTTTTTTTTATTATTTTCATATATCTGTTTTCGGATATTGATATATTTACGCTTGTGATATTGTGGTAGATAGATTCTAATTTATGGTATATATCTCATATTTACGTGTTTTCATACTCTTGCTTGTGTTTGCATTAAAAGAAAAAAAGTGGTCTCGTGTACTCTGATATTGAGAGTGCTCTCCAGTAACACCCTACCCATTATTGAAACACACATTCGAGCCCACCAGTATGATTTGAGTATCACATTCTCTAATCGTATTAACCCTCCTCAATTTATGAGAGATTCCGAATTTAATATCTAATGGGAACTCAATTTGAATAATATTGAATATATGTGTATGTGTGTGTACGCACACAAGCACGCGCACATGTGCGCACTGCGCGCACACCCGTATATATACACACACTCACGCAAAGTTTAACTTGAAAAGCACATGCATGAGGATCTTTCTAATTTATTTGAAGTGACATATTGAATGGTCATTATTACATCATAGCAAGAGACCACTGTATACCAAGGCTACGAGTATTTATTAGCATTTCACAAAAACTAGTTTACAAGTGTGTACAAAAGTAAAAAGTAATTTATGACAATTCATTGTGTGATGTAGGATAATGAGACATTTAATTTTCTTGCTTCTAGAGTTTTCTTGCTTACTGGGGTGGGATTCTTTTGTCCTATTGGTGAGATCATGTAAGTTTACAGGCAATTGCTGACGGTGGTTATTGGTAGAAGCTTGACCTGCGGTACATGTAGCCTGACTCATGAAGTACAGAAGTATGCATGAAGATAAATAAATAGTATGACAATTCATGTGTGATTTAACATAACAAGGAGCTTCGTTGATATAGAAAAATGGTATTAAGAAGTATGTAACTATTATTATAACATTCTGAGTTATACACGAAAGGGCTTAATCATATATAACGATTGGGTAAGGCGCTTCCACCGGCTGCTAGGATAAACAAAGCCTAAAAAATCATGAACACAAGAGGATAATATTTATCTGCTACAAGTCACAGACAATAATCTATCATTATCCAAGAGATTTTTAAAAAAAAAAAAATGATATAAAAATGATATACACAAGGGTTCATTGTTCTGTTCAATTTATGATCCAATATTAAAGTAAGCGCAACTCACAAACCTAAAAAATTTACATGCTAAGTCAGAACATCATAGACAGATTACATAGTAAACTAGACATATGCAAGATACATGCTAATATATGTGTTTGTGTAGGAAATAGTGTCTAAGGTGATATCATAGGGGAGTTGTTTATAGATGTGCCCTAAACCTCAATATAAATAATGTTTGTAGAAAATCCAAATAGTTAATTGTGATTTCCATATTTAAAAAATGATGATATATAAAAAAACATAAATTTTAGTTATATTTTGACTTATTGGATATGTACAAGATGAATGAGTTTTCAACAATAAAACAAATAAAACTTCTTAATTGATAATAAAGAAGTATCTAAATCATATGATTTTTATATACCATCTATTTAGAGTATGAGAATTATAATCAACGATTCTGATCGTTCATATACACTCTCTATGTTGATATTTAATGATATTTAGGACGCTTTCATAGACAACTCTCTTATGAATACCATCCCATATATATATATATATATATATATATATATATATATATATATATATATATATATAAGAAAAATAAAAATGAGCTGACAGCTTACGCAAGTTATCTGAGTTGCAGTTAATTTCCACTATCTCCAATAATCTTTTTTAAAAAATTTCTTTTGGATTATGATATCGACCCCCTAAGATTCACTCATACCCAATTTCTTGGGTTTTAGTTTTGATTTGGTCCTCTATCAAGTTAACACAAAATTAATGATTTTCAATGAATAAAATATTTTGTATGCACTTGATGAAAGAGTAAATGAACTTCAAAATTTATGAAATTTAATCTGAAAGAAATTAAGAAGGTAGAATTAGTAATTGTTAAAAAAAATTAAAGAAAAAATATTGGATCATTATAGTTTTGCCGCTAGCTTACGTAACTTTTCCCGAGCTGGCAGTTCAACTACAGTAACCCCTAAATGTAATTATATATATGTATATATATATAGAGAGAGAGAGAGAGAGAGAAAGAGAGAGAACGAAAAATTCAGCGGCGGTGAAGGGAGTTCCTTCACCGCCACTTAGGTGGTCCAATAAAATTATTACACATGGTGCCACTCAAGATAACAAATAAAAAAACTTCCTTAACCGCCTTTTGAGTGGCGCCACGTGTAATAATTTTATTGGGCCATCTAAGCAGTGGTGAATGAACTCCCTTCACCGTTAGTGAATTTCCCGTTTACTCATATATATATATATATATATATATATATATATATATATATATATATATATGTGTGTGTGTGTGTGTGTGTGTGTGTGTGTGTGTGTGTGTGTGTGTGTGTGTGTGTGTGTATGTGTGTGTGTGTGTAAAACAACAATAACAACCAAGCCTTTTATCCCAAGTATTTGGGATAGGCTACATGAACCAAAAAAAGAATCACGCCGGATCGATCACTTTGATATTCCTTCTCCATTCATTTCTATCAAGTAATATCTTCTTATTTAAACATCTAAACTCCATATCTTTGCGTATCACCTCCATCCATATTTTCTTCGGTCTTCTCTTCGTTCTTATAATTTGTCCTACATTAATAAACTCCTCTCTTCGAACTGGTGCACTTGTAGGCCTACGTATGTATGTGTGTGTGTGTGTGTGTATGTATGTATGTATGTTTGTATGTATATGTATATGTATATGTGTATGTGTATGTGTGTGTGTGTGTGTGTTTGTATATATATAGGGATTAATATATATGAGTCGACAACTCAGGTAAGTTATGCAAGTTATTGGCAAAAAAGTAGTGATCATATTTTAAATTTTTTTTTGTAGGATCATGATCTCTACTCTCTTAGCTTTTTTTGGATTGAATTTCATGGATTTTAAAATTTATTTGTTCTTTCATCAAGGAGATACAAA